>PVKH010000701.1:0-35231 GCA_004027955.1 Chaetophractus vellerosus
AATTCTTTCTTTTTTTAAAGACTTACTTTTATTTATTATACATCCCCACCCCCCTTTTGCTTGTTCTTGCTGTGTTCATTTTTCTCTGTGTTCCTCTGTGTCTGCTTGTCTCCCCCTGCTGGGGCGACCCGCTGAGTCAGCTCACGGGTGCGGCGGCCCACCTGCTTGTGGGGGCTCGCCCTTGCCCGCAGAGGCTTGCCTTTTTGCCCACGGAGGCTTGCTCTGCCCGTGTTGGCTTGCCTTCTTGAGGCAGCCTGCCCATTTGAGGAGGCCCGGGGACCGAACCCAGGGCCTACCATGTGGTAAACCGGCGCCCTACCAACTGGGCTATACAGCCGGCCCCTGGACATTATATTTCTGGGTCTAAATTTAAAAGCATGTATAGTGCCAGTTATAACCAAATTTCCTTCAATACTGTTTGCACCAATTTATACTCTTACTAGCAATGCATGAGTATACCTGTTTTCGCATAGCCTCTCAAACAGAATATATTGTCTGTCTTCTGAAGCTTTGCCAATCTGATTGGTAAGAAATTGTTCCTTATTGTTTTTTTAAATTGATTGGTTGACTGATTGTGGCAACAAATATACATATAACACAAAATTTCCCATATTAATCATTTTTAAGTATACGCATCTGGGGTAGTAATTACATTCTATCACCACCATCCATTTCCAAAACTTTTTCATGACTACATCCAGAAACTCTGTACATCAATTATATAAAAACTCTCCATTATCCCCTCTCCACCATCCCTGGTAACCTCCCATCCATCTACTCTGTGTCTCTATGATTTTGCTCATTATAGCTATTTTATATATGTGCAATCCCACAATACTTTTTCATTTGTGTCTGACATTTCACTCAGGATAAAGTTTGCAAGGTTTATCCATGCTGTAGCATGTATCAGAACTTGATTCCTTTATAATCGCTGAATAATATTCTATTGTATGTAGATATCACATTTTGTTCATCCATTCATTTGTCAATGGACACTTGGGTTGTTTCCAACTTTTGGCAAGTGTGAATAATGCTGCTATGAACGTTGGTGTACAAGTATGAGAGTCCCCATTTTCAGTTCTTTGGAGTATATTGCATTGGAGTGGAATTGCTAGGCCACATGGCAATTATATGATTAACTTTCTAGGAACAACTAAACTGTTTTCCACAGTGGGTGGCTGTACCATTTTATGTTCCCTCCAGTAAAGTACAAGTGTTCCAATTCCTCAACATTCTTACCAACATTTGTTATATACTGATTTTTAACTATAGCCATTCTAGTGTCTGTGAAGTGGCAACGCATTGTGGTTTCGATTTGCATTTCCCTGATGGCAAATGATGTTGTCCTTCTTTAAATGGGCTTATTGGCCATTAGTATATCTTCTTCAGAGAAATTTCTATTCAAGACCTTTGCACATTTTAATTGGGTTGTTAGTCATTTTGTTGTTGAGTTGCAGAATTTCTAAATTAAACCTTTCTCAGATATATAATTTGAAACTATTTTCTCCTATTCACTGTATCAATAATGCCATTTGATGTACAAAACTTTTTAATTTTGATGAAGTTCAGTTTAATTTTTTTTTTCTTTCATTGCCTATGCCTTCTGTGCTATGTCTAAGAAATCACTGCCAAATTTAAGGTCATGCAGATTTTACCCTATGTTTTCTTCAAGTGTTTTATGGTTCTAGCTATTATACTCAGGTTATTGATGCATTATGAGTTAATTTTCGTACACAGTGTGCAGTAGGGGACCAACTATATTCCTTTGCATGTAGATATCTAATTTTGCCACTGCCATTTGTTTATCATTGTGATCTTAATTTACATTTTTTATTATGAATTTGAGTATCTTTTCATATGCTTAACAAATCTATTTTTTTCTGATATTCTGTTAATATCTTCTATTTTCTATGTTTTAGGTATCTTTTTCTCAAACGTTAGTGTTATCTACATATTACAGATATTAACACTATGCAATTTAATTGAGAAATATTATCTCCCAGATTTTATATTGACTTTTGAATATGTTTATGTTTTTTTCCCCAACAAAATCATACTTTCTTCTTTTAATAATTGGGCAGAAATTGACTACTGAGGCACAGCTCAAAATAGAACTGGTAACTTACATCTATTCCTGTCTCCAAGTAGGACATCCCAATTCCCATTGGTGGTTGCAAGGTGGTAGGGTTACAAAATTCTGGCAAATAAGGTATTAGAGAATTCCCCCATGATTCAAAGTTTATATAAAGCAAAATTAAGCAGAGCTACTTAATTACACAAGCATTCCACCTATGGAAGAAATTGGTGAAATTAAAGAACATTCTGGATAAAGAATCCTGTATCCAATTAGAGTTCCAATCAGATCAACACATTTTCTTGATTCTATTGTTGCTAAATGACAAGTGGGAAGACTTATTTGCCATAACTTAGACACCTGAAGTTAGCCCAAGTTTTACCAGGGTGGTATTTGAGCCACTCAAATTCTGTGGCCGGCATCTGTCTTTTGTAAAGGGCTAATGATTTCTGTCTTTAGCCTCTGGAGTTGTCATGAGGATAAGTGCAAAGTTTAGTTCAATTCTTCACATATAGTTAGTGCTTAATAATTAGAGTATATTGAGTGAACAGAGGTTTTATTTATGAAAATATATAGGAAAAAGTAAAATGTTCAAAATTTTTAAATATAGTGTCATATATAAGGCAAAAAAGTACACATAAAGTCATCATTCAAATTTACTGAATACAGGCATACCTCAGAGATATTACAGGTTCAGTTCCAGACCACTGCAAAAAAATGAGTATCGTAATAAAGTGAGTCACACAAATTTTTTGGTTTCCCAGTGCATATGAAAGTTATGTTTAAACTACACTAGAGTATATTAAGGGTATAATAGCATTATTTCTTAAAAGCAATGTACATGCCTTAATTTAAAAACACATTGCTAAAAAATGCTAACCACCAGCTGAGCCTACAGTAAGTCAATTTTTTTTTGCTGGTGGAGAGTCTTGTTTTGATGTTGATGGCTGCTGACTGATCAGTGTGGTGGTTGCTCAAGGTTGGGATAGGTGTGGTAATTTCTTAAAATAAGACAATAAAGTTGACCACATTAATTGACTCTTCCTTTCACATATGGATTTCTCTGTAGCATGTGATGGTGTTTGATAGCATTTTACCCAAAGTCAAAGTTCTTTCAAAACTGGACTCAATCCTCTAAAACCCTTATCAAATAAGTTTATGTAATTTTCTAAATACTTTATCATCATTTCCTCAATGTTCACAGTATCTTCACCAGGAGTAGATCCCATATCAAGAAACCATTTTCTTTGCTACTCCAGAAGCAACTCTAATATTCTTTGCTAATAAAGAAGCAACTCTTTATCCATTAAAGATTTATCATGAGATTGTAGCAATTCAATCACATCTGAATTGCTCTACTTTGCATTCTAGTTCTTTTGGTATTTTCGCTACTTCTTCAGTTACTTTTTTCCATTGAAATCCTGAACCCCTCAACATCATCCATAAGTGTTGGAATCAACTTCTGCAAAACTCTGAATAACATTGATATTTTGACATACTTTCATGAATCACAAGTGTTCTTAATGGCATCTGGAATAGTGAATCCTTTCCAGAATATTTTCAGTTTACTTTGTCCATATCCAACAGTGAAAGCACTATTTACAGCAACTATAGCTTTATGAAAAATATTTTTCAAGTAATAGGATTTGAAAATCAAAATGTTTCCTTGATGCATGGACTACGGAATGGTTGTTGTGTTAGCAGGTATGAAAACAAGAATCACCTCATCTACCAAATGTCTTGATTGACCCGGTGCATTGCCAAGCAGCAGTAATATTTTGAAAAGAATCATTTTTTCTGAGCAGTTCTCAAAAGTGGGCTTAAAATATTCTGTAAAACATGTTGTAAACAGATGTGCTGCCATCTAGGTTTGGTTGTTCCAGTTATAGAACACAGGGAAAGAAGATTTAGCCTAATTTTTAATGGCCCTAGGATTTTCAGAATGATTAATGAGCATTGGCTTCAACTTGAACATTGGCTTCAACTTGAAGTCAACAGCTACATTAGCACTAACTACAGAATCAGCCTGTTATTTGAAGTGTTGAAGCCAGGCATTGACTTCTCCTCTCTATGGAAGTGCCAAATGGTATCTTCTTCCAATAGATATCTGTTTCAAGTACTTTGAAAATCTGTTGTTTATGGTGCCTACCTTCATCAATTATCTTACCTAGATCCTCTGGTTACCCTGCTGCAGCTTCTATATCATCACCTGCTGCTTCAACTTGCACTTTTAATATATGTAGACAGCTTCTTTCCTTAAACTCCATGAACCAAACCCTACTGGCGTCAGCCTTTTCTTATGCAATTTCATTCCTTTCTCAGCCTTCCTAGAGTAAAGGAGAGTTAGGTTCTTGCTCTGGTTTAGGCTTTGGCTTCAGAGAATGTGGTGGCTGGTTTGATCTTTCCAGACCACTCAAACTTTCTTCGTATCAGCAATAAAGCTGTTTCACTTTCGTATCATTCATGACTTCACTGGAGTAGGACTTTTACTTTCCTTTAACAACTTTTCCTTTGCATTCACAAATTGAATGTTTGATGCAAGAGGCCTAGCTCTTGATCCATCTTGACTTTCAATATGCCTTTCTCACTAAACTTAGTTATTTCTAGCTTTTGATTTCAAAAGTGAGAGGTATGACTCTTCCTTTCAACTGAACAGCTAGAAGCCATTACAAGGTTATTAATTGGTCTAATTTCAACATTGTTGCATCTCGGGAAAAAGTTGGCTCAGGGAGAGGGAGAGAGACAGGGAATAACCAGTTGGTGGAGAAGCCAGAACACACATATTTATTGATTACGTTTGCCATCTTAATGGGTACAGATAGTGGTGCCCCCAAACAATTACAATAATAACATCAAAAATCACAAATCATCATAACAGATATAATAATAATGAAAAGTTTTGAAATATTGTGAGATATTTCACAAATATCTGAATATGTGACATGAAGTGAGCACATACTTTTGGAAAAATGGAACCAATAGCCTTGCTCGATACAGGGTGGCCAAAAAGCTTCAATTTGTGAAACAATATCTGTGAAGGGCAATAAAGTGAAGCACAATAAAACAAGTTATGCCTCTACTATCATATACCCAGGTAGTTCCTGTCTTTTCTTTTGAAATTTTCCTTTTTAATCAAAGTTTCCAATGCTAATTCTGGGATAATGATTTAGCTTACTAGAAAACTACATAAAGACCAAGGGTAGAAATTCATTTTCTGTTTTTCTCTTTTAAACAACTTACCCATGTCAGGGCAGAAGAAAACAAAAGAAACTTGCTTCAACTTTTTTTTAAAATGCAAATTCTGTAGCAAAAGATTTAATCAGTTGTTTGTAATGATTGGTTAATTAGAATGCATTTAACCAAGTGCAAAACATCTGGTCAATTTCATTGAATCCATTATTCAAGCTGCCAGTTTTATTTTAAAGAAAACTAATAGCCACATTTTGGTCCTTATAGCCCCAAATTTCCAAATGGTTTGAATCACTCCCTCTTTTCTCTTAGTGAGATTGTTTAGTAGATCTAGTATTGGCATAAATATTCAATTCCAAATTATCTAGGAAGAAATGGCCTCCATATCTATTTACTTCAAACTGAAACAAAACCATCAGGACAATAAATATGTTGATAAAAACCGTTGATTCTGTTCTAGTCCCACCCTGGATGGGCTGGACAATTGTGAGGGGAAGATGGAGAGAGTGGACTAAGCAACAGGCTTTCTTGACCACTTTATAATTCCAGGAGAATGAGCCCCTTCCTCTGCCCAGCCTATGATTTATCACACATAGCAATTCTGACTAGTGAATAGTGAATAATATTGATATGAAACTACACAAAGTAATAACCTCACTGATCTAACCAGCATCAGTGGCAGAAGTGCCCCAGATTTTCTAAACGCATGCTTGAATTTATACTCCAGAAATCCCCTTTTCCTTTGTTATTGTCTCTATATATAAAACATTCAACTTGAATGTGTCAATTTCACTCCTCATCAGTTTACCTCAAACAATAGGAATAATAGCTGCAAGTAACATTTAATGAATATTTACATGGTTTATTTCATTTCATCTTATACTCTACTTTATAGGTGATAGCACCAAAGTACTGAGAGATTAAATAACTCGCCCAAGGTTGGACAGCTGGTAATTGGGGTAGCTGGATTCAAGCCTGTGATAGATTAAAATGTTACCCCAATTAAGACATGTTCTTAATCATAACTTGCATTCCAGTGGGTGTGAAGCTATTATAGATAGCATGTCTTGAAGATGTCTTGAAGATGTCAATTTTAGTTAGGTTGTGGCCAACTGAAGCAGGGTGGACCTTAATCTGGATTATAAAGAAAAGAAATGGGGAGCTAGGGACAGAGAAGGCCACAGAGAGAAGGCAGAAGTCAGTAGGGTCCAGGAAGAGAAAGAAGAGAACATTGTTATATGATGGGAAAGTCAAGGAACCCAAGGATGGCAGGCCAGCCAGCACCAGAACACTACTGACCCTGGGAAGAAATAACTCTTCCAGCCTCTGAAACCGTGAGGCAATACATTTCCATTGTTTAAGCCAATCCGTTGTGTGCTATCTGCCATAGCAGCCTGGCATGCTCAGTCAAAGCCTGGGCTACCCAACTCCAGAAGCAGGTAGGATTAACTACTACATTTTTATGTTCAGGAGAATGAAGATCTTGAATCACAAATAATAAATCAAGACAGAGTATATCTACATTCAGGGATGAACGTCTTACAAATAGGGCCATCATTATATGCTGATACTATTACCAGACAAAATTTTGAAGCCTGCTCTATTATATTTTGAACTCTGATAAACCCGTCTTTCTCTGTCACTAGGCTTCTCCTGTATGCTTCATTAGCAAGGTAAGATCATGATTTGTTTATCGGCCTGTAGCTTTCTTCTAGATACTGAGCTCCCCAAAGGCAGGGATGTTTCTTTATTCTTCTTAACTCCTCAATAACTGGCATAGTATTTAGAAACATAGTAAGCACTGAGTAAATGGCTGTTGAAAAATTTTACTGTTTATAACCAGAAGAATAAACAAGATGACCTCTTGAATATTTCCCAACATCACAGGTTTATCACAGACCTCAACACACTTCTACATAGGAAACTTAGTGTTCTGATTGCTATTTAAAACATTGAAATGTCTCATTAAAGTAAATTATTTTAGGCTTTTAGAAAAGTTTGTTTATCAGCTCTAATATAGCTGGAAAAAAAAACCATTTCTCAGCATGACTCATGAAAGTTTCTGTATTCCAGTTTTGCAATGGGCTGGCAAAATTGAATACATACATTAATTCCCTAATGACAGAATTACAGTTCCTATATAAATAACACAGACTTTTGATGTTCAGATGCCATGTGGTCCTTGAAACAAGTTAATAAAATATGATAAACAAGTCATTTAAAGGGTGTTTAACCAAGAAAGTAAGAAAGTCGCCAGTGGAGCCAAACTGCTTAGGTTTGAAAGTTAAGTCAATCAATTACTAGATATGGTACCCTGGTCAAGTTACATAAACCATTTGCTTTAGTTTCTTCCTCTTTAAAATGAGGATAATAAAGGGATCTTACAAGATTTTTGTGAGAATTAGATGAGCTAAGCCGCATAAAGCACTTAGAACAATGTCTGACACACGGCACTCAAAATCTTTTTTAAATTCCAGAGTGTTTATTCAGAGAATCAATAATTATGAGAAGGGCCTCTTCCTATATTTGCTTTTAAATTAGAAAAAGTAAGCACAAATAGCACAATCATAACATTTTTTTTGCCTCAAAATGTGTTTTTATATCTATAATTCTGATTTTCATTCTGACCTCAAAAAAAAAAAAAAAAAAAGGCTAGGATCTAGCACACATCAGACAGGATAGGTGCCTGTTTTTGTTAACTTATCCAGTCCTCAAAATCACCCTTATAAATGAGGCTTAGAGAAATCAATTTTTCAGAGTCACATAGTTTGTCAGGGGCTGAGTTCATATTTAAACCCAGGTCTCTCTAAATCAAAACACTTTGTTCTAGAGCAATGTTTTCCATTCTGTGTGGAGAGCTCTGGGGACACCAGAGTAATTATTAGAAGTTTTTAATCTATATGTGCAGAAAGTACTACCTAAAAGCTGAAGTATTACTGTGCCTCATTCATATATGAAATAGGATATTTAGCAAGCTGTTATGAATAACACATCTATCATACTTTAACACATTCACAATATCTTGTCCTTACAGAAACTAAAAATGCATATATCATTATGTAAGTGAGGTGTCCACAGCATGTTTTCATTTAAAGGACTTCCTATAGTTCTACTATAGATCTTTCTACAGGACATGGAGGACAAAACAACTAGTGGGAAAAAGTCATGGTGTCTATAGTGTGGTGGACTTAAAGTGGGTCTGGAGCACAGTGAAGCCTCATGTAGAGAGTATATGCTGCCATGAATGTTTGTTGATGAATGTATATGTATATAGATACACATATACATACAGATAGGGTCAGTTGGTTCACAGCTCATGGAACTAACCTAAGAACATTTAATGGCACTTCACTATCAAGGGAACAATATTTCTCCTTCCCCTCCCCTACACATAAGAACATCTAGAATATTTTTTACCATAATTGTCAGTTCCAGGAAGGTGTTACTTGATATTCTATATGAAAAGGTATTTGTGGTCAAGTAAGTTTGCCGAATACTGTACTCTATAACCACCTCTTGGAATTCACCAGGCATGCAAGCAAATTACAGGCTCTGAGAAATCTTTTGGTAAAAAAAGAAAAAAAAGCAGCAATTCCTTAACATATTTGATCATGGAAGCCCTTCCTCCCATAACACCCATTAGTGTGTCTTCTGTAGAACTAGTTATCCAACGCACATAATTTGGGAAGCAATCATCTGCATTATTCTTATCAATTAAGGTGCCAGACAGCTCACTTTTGATATTTCATGTGATTAAGCTGTTAAACTCTCTATTACTCAAAACGTCTTTCACACGAGGAAACATACAATTTCTGAAATGGGTCTTTAAATCCTAGAGGCTACAAAAGCAAGACCTCTGCCCTCTGTAATGAGAACCTATGGGTATCCAGGCAGCAGGACTTTATCTCCCTGTATGTTCAGCTGCGTTCTGGAAAGGGGTTCCCCAAGGGGGGAAGAGACTCTGGCGAATATTAGTAGGTTACACAGTGCAGTCAACTGCGCGGCTGCTGAGAGGTAAGTAATGCCTTTGAAAGTAAGGGAAAACAAGAAAAGATACAACTCCCGCGAAGCTCTATGGCTGAGTACAGGCACCAGCAGGCAAGCTGTAAGCTTCCCAACATGGGCCCTGGTACCACAGCTGCCAGTCCCTGAAAGCCTGACAGTTGATACTACTGAATGTTGGCAGGAGACTGAGATCAAGCAGGGACCTACTGGGACGGCAAAAGCAAGGATGCCTGTCTCAGGAAAGTGATCGGTGCGATGCTTTCCAAATCCCTTTTAAGAAGATATGATATCTAGGACTATGGCCTGATTCTGGTGTTTCCCAGAAACATAAATCACTGAGGGAAAGCCACAAGCTGATCACATTTTATGAATGTGATCTCATTCATAAAACAAACTTCACTCATTGGAAGCTACATGCTGGGACCCATGCTAGGATAGGCCCTTTAGAAGTTCGAAAAAGAGGAGCATAATGATCTCTCCATTGCACCTCAAGGAAGTGAAATACTAATTTGGTAAAAGAAGACGGAAGCACTTTTAAAGGGAAAAATTACTATGAAAAGTGATTTTATCAATAGCATTAGGTGAATGCAGTGGGTTGCAATTGCTGGAGGACAGTCCAGATAGAGAGAATGACTTTGAGCAAAAACTGGGAAGAACCAACATAACAGCTTAGTCACGGAAGGAAAAGAGTTTGGCTGATATACAGTTTGAGGGTGAGTAGGGGGTTTGATTTGACAATGGATCTTTGATACCAGACTAAAGAGCAAGATTTAGGCACTAGTATTTCTTGAAAATGGAAGACAGCTAGACTCACGTACCTCTAATAGCCACCCAATTCCCCTGAAAAGATAATCCCATTGCTCCAGTCAGTCAGACACAAATATTTGCCCCAGTTGACCTACCATTGAGTACATATGAGGTTGCTTAACATTAACTCCCAAACTACAACAATACTAGCCCCATTGATGTGAGCACTAGGTATCATCTCTCCTTTAGAGTATCTCCACCTTGAAGGACTTCTGGGAAGATGGCACAGGAGTAGCTAGGCAGGGCTCAACTCTCTCTCTCAAAAAACAAAAAACAAAAAACAAAAAACAAAAAACAAAAAACAAAAAACAATGGAGGAAGGGCAAAAAGCTATCCAAGGGAACTGCTTTGGGGATCTGCAGACCAGGAAAGTGCTGTACATTGTCCAGGAGGTACAGGGATAGAGAGACAAAGAGGCCAAATGAGAACTGTGAGTAACTTGCCCCTCTGGCTGGGAATGGCACACATTACCCACGCTCAAGGAGAACGGCCTTAGTAAAATCCCTGGCTCACTACAACCAACTGAGAGTGGAAAGAAGGTCCTCCTCCCTGGGAGGAAGAGGGGTCTGGAAGATGGCAGAGAGAGGTCTTTCTTCAGTGAGTTTGGCCAACTGAGCCTGCTTTGATTCATAGTTATAGCCAGCCCAGCAAGTGGAGGTTAAAAGAAACCCACCCATGAGGGAGCTGAAGGGCAAAGTGGTGTGGTACCAGCACCTAGGCTACTCAGAGAAAGAAAAGTATAAGGGGAGGAGAGAGAGGATGGGAAGAACAAAGGGGGAAAAAAAGCCCCCAGCCAGTGCTGAAGTGGCTCCAGCAAGAACGGAGGGGGATTCCCATCGGGCAGGCTCTCACACCCACCCACCCTAGGAGAGAAAGGAACTAGGTCAGTGAGGGGGTGGACTGACAGGCACCTAATGGCCTGAGAATGAAGGAAACCAAGAGAGAGAGTTGGCAAACTGTTAGAAGCCGAAATTACCTGAGGCAATAGTGGGCAGGGAGAGCACATAAGCTTTCAGAAGCCTACCTAACTTGTGAAGTGGGTATAGCTCAGTGGATTAATGCCTACCTCACATATATATATTAGGTCCCTGGTTCAATCCCCAGTACCCTCTATGAGAAGGGATCCAGAGGGTAATCCACCAGGTTGTTAGGCACCTTGCTAGCACCTTGTGACAGGAAAATTATATACAGAGGACTTTTTAAAAAGTATTTCCACCTATTTCTGAGAATTTCCTAATATATGAAAATAAGAATAATTCCCTTAATGTTTCATATTTTGCTTTTTAAAAATTTTTGAGCTGCTGCATGTAATCTGTTTGAGGGAGATACTATGATGCAAAAACTGGTCTTGGGAGAACCATCTCTTCCACTGCTAGAAGAGCTATCATTCCATAGTGGTCATGCCAAGCTCTCAGAGAGCCATAGCTCTACAATCCTCAGCTTATTACAAAGTAAGGACAGCAGGATTGTAGAAGGGGTGGTATGGGAGATGGGCTTTTTCACTGGTTCTTTATTAAACTTGCCCACCCGAGTCTTCTTTGAGAAATCTAACTTACATTTTTGTTTTCAACAGGTAGGGTTACCTGTGTTCCTTTATTTTTATTTATTTATTTATTTTTGGTTGTTGTCACATATCCCTCCCCTTTCTGCTTGCTCTTGCTGTGTGTTCATTTTGTGTGTGTGTGTGTGTGTGTGTTCTTCTATGTCTGCTTTGTCTCCCCCCGCTGCGGCAACGCGCCGAGTCAGCTCACTGTGCACGCGGCTTGCCCCACTTGTGGGCGGGTCTGCTTCCGTTCCCGGGTGGCTTTTGCTCCATTCGCAGGCAGCTCGCCCTGCCCATCACGGCTTTTTCCCCTGCCCACGGCAGTTTTTTGCCCTGCCCATGGCGGCTCTGCCCCACCCACGGCGGTTTTGCCTTCTCAGGCGGTCTGAGAAGGCAAAACCGAACCCGGGGCCTCCCATGTGGTGTACTGGTGCCCTATCCACTGGGCTACAGCCAGCCCCCTAACTTACAATTATTAAGCCATAAAAATTACTCCCTGGCTTTCATATCTGAAAAGTTCGTTTAGGTTCCAAGAGCTCACATTTTATCATCTTGCTCTCACTCATTCTACTTCTTGGCTCTGGCTTTCTTTTTGTTTGCTTCACAATAGGCATCCATACGGCTGACATTACTGACCCAGAAGAGCTTCTCTTTCACAAGTGGTGCAAATAAATCCTGAGATGGTCTGTTTTAGCTGCTTAGTGCCACATGCCCATCCTTGAACCAAGGATAGAGATAGAATATGTTGATTGACCTGATATATACCATGTGCCACCCCTCTATCTAGGGTGGATTAGCCCTCTTGAAGCATTTAGCCTAAGAGTAGAAAAGGGTTGTTCCCTAATATTATCTTTTATAAGACACGTGGGGGGTATTACAGGAAAAATAATAAGTAGCTATTAGAACAGCAAAAATAAAAGCTGTTCACAACTGCCTCAAAAAGGTACTATTAGTACCCAGGACTATTAAAATATTTTATGCTATAACCCTTCCTTCTGCTATAGAAGTTAAACCATTTTTCCATAAACAATGACTAAACAATCAGCCCAAAAGCCTAAAGGGGGGAGGAGAAGACAAATGCCATTCCATACTCTCTATCACCTTTCTCTCACTATTCTCATACCATCAAGGATCTTTGTACTGATTACAATAAATCCCTCAAACACCACCCTCTGTACCCCAATTCAAATAATTCAATCCTTCTTTAAACAATAAGCAAAGTCTTAAGGAGAACCATCATGGAAATGTATGTTCATGATTTTCACTGACCAAAAATCAACCTGGTTTGGGCTTAAAGATATTTCAGTGTTTAGTTCTAACTCAAATATTTCTTCCTTTAAGAAGTCATTTCTGATAATGCTGATGATAGTTGAGGACCCTTCTTGTCAGTTTCTTAAAACACCAGTTTGTTCTTCATCCATTCTCAGCCTAGATTTCTTGCTTCCCTTTAAGCATGAGTGTTCTCAAGATTAGGGGCTATATCTTTTATCACTGAATTATCTATATCTAGAATTATGACTTGTAGAGAACAAGACCCCATAAGTTATGGTTGAGTGAATGAATGATCAAAGAGTTTTTTCATCTTTTAAAATCTATTGGCAGATGTTTGGAATAAACTACGTACCCCAGAAAAACCATATTTTTAATCTTAATTCATTCATGTGTGTGTGAGCCTACTGTAAATAAGAACTTTTGGATATCATTGGCACCTTAAGTTAAGGTTTGGCCAACTGAATCAATTTGAGATTTAATCCAGATTCTGGAGCCCTTTATGAGCACAGTAAAATTCAGACATAGAGAACAGAAGCCATGGGTAGCACCTAGAAGCTGGAAGTCAACAGAATCTGGAACAGAAAGGAGAAGCTGTGCCACCACGTGCATTGCCATATGACACAAAAGCCAAGGAACCCAAGGTTGCTAATCAGCCAGAGTTATCAACCCTGAGAAGAAGCAAGCTTTCTAGCCTCCAAAACCAATACATTCCTATTTTAAAGTCAATCCATTGTGTGGCATTTATTTTAGCAGCTAGGAAACTAAAATAGGATATAGGTAGTTCAAAGAGGGAGAGGTTAGTTTTAACTCAAGTATGGTTTTTACATCCCAGAAGCCATTATCAAAAATTTCATGAAGTTTGGTATATAACTCAATTGCAAGATAATCCACAAGCACGCTAATCAATATGTTCTCTGGCCTCTGGGAATTTTTAATCTATTATAAACAAAACTGGCTAAAACACAGGTAAACAAATAAGCATTAAAACCAATTATACAAATTTGGATTGCTCACAAGCCCTGGGTGAATATATAACATGGTCTGACAGGTTGCACAGGAGATTAGGGGTAGAAGTGAAGGAAGGAAAGAAGGAAATAGAAATTGTTATTCTAAATAGAATAAGTTTAGATAAACTTAAAGCCTAATTCAGTAAAAACTGGTGATTAATTTAGGGAAAATGAAATGGCACCGTGCCTCTCCACTGAACAAAACCTGGGACAAAGTTAGAGACAAATTATTTTTAAACTCTTATCATTGATACTGAAAACACAATCAAATGCAAGGAAAGAGCGTCTAAAACTACTCCTCTCCTCCTTGAGGAACTGAATATAATTCAAGTAAGAAGAGCAATTTCTATTCCTGTCTTCCAGGTTCATTGGAAAATTGGAAAGTCTCTTCAATTCACACAGAGCAAAGTAGAGGAGAGAGTTGATCTGTAAGTTTATGACTGTAATGAAAAAGTCCAAATGGGAGAAATTCTCCAAGGTAGAACCACTGGGAGATCCAAAAACATAAAGAGTATCAGTGACCCATTAATGCTATAAAGAGTCACAAGGAGGCCTGATGGTTTGTAAAGAATTCACACCACGTCATGTACCCTTCCTTTCCTCCTAAGCAGTGTCATAAAAATAAACACATGGTCATTTAGTCAGCATACATGTATTGATAATCTACTGATAATGAAGTACCTTACTTGTACTGGACATTTAGTGATGAATAAAAGTCAGCCCCTTCTTCTGAATCTGATAGACAGTGTGTTTTATACTAATGATCTAGAACATAATTATTATAAACTCTTGACAAAATATGAAATGTAACTCTTTGGAGGTACTGGACCGTGAACAAAAGAAGGCAGAATTCTGAGACTACTCAACCCTTCAAAGAAGTGAAGACTGCTAGGAGAGATTCATCTTTATAGGGCATTTCCCCTTAGGGAGTCTCCTTGCCCCATAAACACCCCCACCCCAGTGCTCACAGTGAAGTGCAGCTCTGTCTTAAGCAAAAATACAGTCTTATTGTCTTGTGTTACTGTAAGACAGAATTTGGGCTGCTGAAGGGACTGAAAATTGATAGGAACAAACCCTGGAAGGAAGGAACCACAGTTGAGAGGAGCCCCAAATCCAAGTTTAATCACTCCTCAAATTCTCAGTTGCTCCTAGAAGTGTTCACCTGTCAGGGAGACTCCAAAGTGCCCAATGGAAAACAAGAGCTGAAAGGCTGAACAAGCAGAATGGAGATTTCAGCTGCTACCCTCCACTGTGGGAAGAGCATGTAGAGTTTGAGTTATGGCAGGTTATGCTGTTTGGGTAAACATCCCCTAAATTCCCTAACAAAACATAAAACCAGACCACTACTAGTTAAAGGTGATTACATAATAAACTAAATCCCTCCAAGGAAAAAAAAAAAAACAACACCCTACCAACATTCAGAGAAAGGCAAAATCCAGAGTCTACAACATTCTAAATATCCAGTATAAATATTAAAAGTTATTAGACATTGGAAGAAGTAAAAAATATAACCTATTTTGAGAAAAATCAAGTCAATAAAAATAGACTTTAAGGGGCCGGCTCGATAGCCCAGTGGATAGGGTGCCGGCATACCACATGGGAGGCCCTGGGTTCGATTCCCGGGGACCTCTCCTAGCGGGCAGACCGCCTTGAGAATGGCAAGCCGCCATGGGCGGGCCGGAGCCGCCGTGGGCAGGGCAAGAAGCTGCCACGAACAGGGCAAGAGCCGCCACGGGCAGGGCAGGTTGCCCGCGGATGGAGCGCAGCCAGCCACCCGTGAACTGAAGCAAGCGCTGGCCGTGAACGGACGCAGAGACCGCCCACAAGCGGGGAAAGCCACGCCTGCGCAGTGACCACTCTTGGCGTGTCGCTGCAGCGGGGGGAAGGGGAGATATGTAATAAAATAAATAAATCTTTAAAAAAAATAATAATAAAAATAAAATGACCCAGTTTTAGAATTAACATGCAAGCTCTTTAAAATAACTATTAGAAATATTCCTGGGGTCTTAAAGGAACTCAGGACAGAGGGAGTCACATTTCAGCAAAGAATTGGAAATTATTAAAAAGAAGGAAATGGAAGTCTAGAATAGTGGAATAAATTATATAAAATGAAAATATACTAGGAAGTCTTAAAAGCAGATTGAATAGTGAATTAGTGATCTTTTGGACACTATCAAATGATCTGTAACTAAGAATGGTGAAGAGAAAAGTACTTAAAAAACAGTGACTAAAATTTTCCTAAATTCAGTGAAAACATGAACTTAAAAGTCCATGATGGGGGCCGGCTGGATAGCCCAGTGGATAGGGCGCTGGCATACCACATGGGAGGCCCTGGGTTCGATTCCCGGGGACCTCTCCTAGAGGGCAGACCGCCTTGAGAATGGCAAGCCGCCATGGGTGGGCCGGAGCCGCCGTGGGCAGGGCAAGAAGCTGCCACGGACAGGGCAAGAGCCGCTACGGGCAGGGCAGGTCGCCCGCGGATGGAGCGCAGCCAGCCACCTACGAACTGAAAGCCGGCCGTGAATGGACGCAGAGACCGCCCACAAGCGGGGAAAGCCACGCCTGCGCAGTGACCACTCTCAGCGCGTTGCCGCAGCAGGGGGTAGGGGAGATATGTAATAAAATAAATAAATCTAAAAAAAAAAAAAAAATCCATGATGCTTAGCAAACTTCAAGAACGTATACAAAGAAAAGTACACTTAAGCACATCACAATAAACCTGCTGATAGACCAGATAGAAAAAAATATCAGGCCATAAAATATAAAGATAAAGTAATTGAAAGAGTAGGAATCCCACATAGTATTTTTCTTCTGGATATAATACACTAAATTACAAATCAATAGAACAAAATATTTAGAAAACTCCCAAATATTTGGAAACAAAGCACACTTCTAAATAACCAGAGTCAATAAAAGATAAATAAGGGATGTTAGAAAACAATTAGCTAAATGATAATGGAAATCCAATATATTAAAATTTAGGGATATAGATAAAGCAATACTTTCTGGGAAATTTTTAGTTTTAAGTGCATATATTAGAAAAGAATAACAACACATTTATATTTTCTATTTTCAATTTAATAAACTAAAAACAAAAGCAAAATTAAAACCAAAGTAAGTAGATGCATTGATATGATAAAGATAAAAGCTCAAACCACTGAAATAAGAAGTACACAAACAATAGAAGAAAATTCCAAACCAAAAGTTATCCTTTTGAAAAGATTGATAAAACTGATAACCCCCCAGCAATACTGATAAAGAACAAAAAGAAAGACAATAAGTAGCCTAATATCAAAAATGAAAAAAGAATATGTACTAAAGGCATTACATATATTAAAGGGACAAACAGAATATTATGAACAACTTTTGTCAATAAATTCAATGTCTTGTGTGACATTGGCCAAATTTCTTGAAAAAGAAAATATCAAACATGTCACTAAGTGAAATTTAGAAAAATATATCCTTATGTCCATTAAATAAGTTGAATTATCAACCTTAACCCAAAGAATGGTCTATGTTTGTATCTGAGTTACTTATTCAGCCTGTATCTTCCCATAGAAAGTTGCATGACCCAAAGGCCTCTTAATTTATAATGTCTGTTACTTTTAGTCCAAACTGATATCATTCATTTAAAAATTGTTTTCTATATATCAAATTATAATCCACTCCATTAGAGAAAAATCACATACATGATCACTTCATAATAGGCCCCCTCTTTGGGGCTCTGAGTCAAGGTGCTAGAGAAAATTGTTAAGACTAGTAGAAGCTCCATTTTCTGAACATGTCTACAAAGCACACCTTTTGTCTAGCTTGGAGCTAAAAAAATTAAAAACCCTTTTGTCTAGCTTGGAGCAGCTTTAAATCTTTCTGAGATTTCAACAAAGAATCTCACCCCTGTATCAAAGGAGACATTTCTATTGGAGGCCCCCTGTATTGATATTTGCATTAAATCCATTTTAATTTGTCAATCTTGCTGGGAAAGATTGGGGATGAAAAGGTTTTATTTTAATACCAATCAAGTCCTGGCTCCTTCCTATTTTCTCTAAATTATGCTTGAAATTTTGCTCATCTTACTCCTGTCATCTGTAAGTCAGATGTGATAGTAGGTAGCTAATAGAAGGTAGTTGACACTTTCAACTGATTTGGAGTCACTAATTGTTTTAGTACATGACTTGGATCTACTTTTTTCCCCAAGCCTCCAGTAGCAAGAGCCATACTTCTAATTCCATTAACAGACTCCTGGGGGCCCTTCAGAACTCCATCAGCTGCTCAGTCACAAGTCAATGCCACAAATTCTAAGTGGTTATTTCTGTAACACTCTGCTACTAGGTTCCAATTTCTGTTTCAGTTAGATATTGCCATATAACCAACTATGCCGAAAGGTATTGGCTTAATTTTCTTTGCTTACGATTTTGTGGGTCAGGAAATCAGTGGGTTTGACTCATCTGATCCATGTGATGTGGATGTATGGGAACAATAATCCCATCAATATCACTCCATTGATTAGTGATAGAGTTGGTAATGAACTGAAATTCTGTGTTTACAGAAAATAATTTTTGTGCACATGGCAGTTATTGCTAAATGACCTGTATATTATTTGTTTGATCCCCAGAACACTTCTCAATATAGTGCTTTAGTCATTTCCTACTAATCCATTGGAAGTGCTCAGAAGATTAAATACTAGTAGTTCTAGAATTGGTGCTTTTTAAAATAAATATTCTTTTTGAAAGGAATGTTAATAAAATTGAGATAGAAACTGCTTCTTACTTTTGGTATTACTATGATTGTTTTAGAAATGAGTGTACATGATCACTGTCCTTGCTATATGATAATCCAGGCTATAAAATACTACAAAATAAGTAACCTCCAAGTTACAAAAAATAACTTTGTGCCTCTCCCTACATCTTCGCTTTGACCAAACAATTCTATGTAACTTGTCCCAATTAGCTCATAAAACTGTATTCATCTTTCAAGATATAGCTCACTTGCTACTTCTTTCATCAAATATTTCTTGATCACACCTATAGGACTAAGCCTTCCTTTAAAGTCTTAGAGAATAGAGACTACAAACTCTGTTCTATCACCTGTTTGGATATATCAATCTTAATATATTTTAAGTTTCTTAAGTATAAAGGATCATGCTAAATATAAGAATGATTAAGAGCATGAATGAAATGCACTGGTTTTCTGTCATATGAGCCCTCAGTTACTGGCTGATCTTGGTTGTGATAAGAAAAATAAGTTACTCAGGGCTTTAGTGCTGATATAATGTAATGGCATCTCATATTAATTGAGCACCAAATGTGTGCCAGGCTTTTTTCATAGTATCCACATGCATCATCTAATTAATCCTTCACCATGAAATAATGCTAATAGCTACATTCAAAATAGCAACAACATTGAGAATTGGAAGTTAAATTACATGTCCAAGATCATATAGTCAGTCAAGGGTAGAAACTAAACACCACAAAGAATTTTCTAACTTCAAAGTCCAAGATATAGCACTTGCCTCTATAATCTACCAGTAGAATCTATTATTTTCTTTGTCATAGACAAAGTACAAAGGCAACTAAACAGTTATCAATCATGTTCTTTTGGCATCTGTAGCAAACGTCAGAATAGAATGCCATATACCAATACTGCAAAATCTGGATGAGTAGCAGAAAATATATTGGTAAAATTCACACCAAAGAACCATGCATTTCTCTTACAGGTAATTGAGAAGATAAAGAACCTCTCATTGGGAAGGTTGGTAAGTGAAGAGTATTTGATATTTAGACAGAGGGATAAATTCAGATTCTTTTCCTTAGGGTGATTACTAATCAGTACCTATGTTGGATCATTTCACATCATACATACAGTTCAATTATATAAGTGCTGGAAATAATTTGACAGTGGCATAAATAATATTAAATAAACTGAACAATTGTTAAATTCCAATTAAACCCAATACTTAGATTCTACTTAGGCAGTGGAAGTCATACCACGTATTCGTTGGTCAAAAACACCTGATAGGTATTATTTATTACCAGTAATACAATCATGTCTCTTTGATTGTCTTTGGGTTAATTCGCCTTCAGCATATATTCTACAACACTGAGCATTAAGCACTGCCTTTGCAGATGCATAAATTGAAGAGACAATACAGCAATTAAAAACTCACTGCCCTTTTACTGTGTGTAAGTTTTACCTTAAGAAACTGGTTACTTCCTTTGTATCCCCAGGAGCTTCTCTTCTGACCGTTTTGCTAGTGCTTATATCCCAAGACCACTGCTGTTACCAATTTCTGTATCAGTTAAAGTCCAATCAAGACAGAAACAACATATCAGTTATTTGAATAGAGAGAATTTAATAGGAAGGATTATAACTAAGGACATGTTTCTTTTTAAATAGGTATCTGAAAAGGCAAAAAGAGAACACCAACATATCATGGAGTTAAGAATTTCAGGGAACTATCACTCCTAGAGCAGAGGAAACAAAGGGAAGAGGTTCAAATTATTAAAACTTAGAAACTTGGAACAGATCTCAGAGGAGGAGGCACTGCTAAGCTTGTGCCGACTTCTCTGAACTCAGAGGATGAGCCCTGAGGGGCTGAGACCCTGTTACCTGTGGATAGGGCACTGATTAATGCTGTTACCTCTGAAAAAGGGGCAGTGAGGCTGACTCCGCAAGTGTCAGAAAAAGTAAGAGCTTGATTCAAATTCTGCTATAGGAATGGACTCACCACTTCTGGGGTGAAAGAGTAAGACTGGGTGATTCTGACAGGATCAAAGAGGCTACCTGAAGCCAATAAAAAGCAGAAAAAGAAAGAATAAGTCCCTTTTTCTCTCCCAGGCTTTGTGTCTCCTTCTAGCACCCCTATCAGTCAGGGCCTAATAAGGATCCAGGTGGGAAGTTAGAAATGAGGTTTGCAAACTTCTAGCCACAGCATAACAATGTACAGTGCTTCTGCATGAATTTGAACCCGAGACTGTAAGCTTAACCTGCACACCCTACTTGACATTTTCATATTCTACTCGATCAAGAGGACCTTAAAGACAAAGGCATTTCTTATTCATTCACTCCTTCTACACAAGTGTCTACCCTAGTGCCAAATTCAAGGTGACTGAATAATTTCTTTCATTCAAAAAGGAAAAAAAATTGTGTGTGTATGAATGTAAGTGTGGGTGTATAAATATCTTCCTATCTGCTTCTCTATCTAGAGAGAAATAGAGTGAGATGCAGATATAGATATAGATAGGGGAAAAAGAGAAATTTTCTACTGTGTGCTAGACACTTTTTAAAGCAGTGAACAAAACAAATACCTTGCTTTTTTGGAACGTATATGTTCAATAAGTGTCAAGAGAAGAAACACTTAATATTGGAAAGCTCTCTTTCTCTCATATGGTTTCCTTATAGGTCACACTCTCCTTGCTTACTACTTCATCTCCATGATGTCGCTTTTCCTTTGTTCTACCCTCAACCTTAGACATAAATATTCTCCAAGTGTTAGTTGAGATTTCTCTGATCTTTCCTTTCTTTGTTGTTGCTAACTGAAATCTCATCAATTCATACAGATTGGACTATCAGCCAAATCACCTCGACTCAAACTCTTCATCAATTGCCTCCTAGAAATTGCCTGCTAGAAATTTCCATTTGGATATCTGCTGATAACTTCAAACTCATCAAGTCTGTCAAAAGCTTGTTTCTCTTCACCTTGTCTTGGTTTCCTTGGACTACCATAGAAAAGTACCGCAAACTGCATGGCTAAAAACAACAGAAATGTGCTGTCTCACAGTGTGAAAGCTAAAAGTTGTCAACAGGGTTATACTCCCTCTGAGACCTGCAGGAAAACACAGAATCCATGATTCTCTCCTTGCTTCTGGTGGTTTTCCAGCAACACTTGGGCTTGTCTCTGCCTCAGATGTCATGCAGCCATCTTCTCCCAGTCTTCTGTATCCAAATTTCCTCTTCTTCCAAGGATACCAGTCACAATGAAATAAGGGGCCATCCTACTCTAGCATGGCCTTGTTTTAACTTGCCTAATTCCATCTGCAATGACACTATTTCCTAGTAAGGTCATTTTCTGAGGTACTAGGGATTACGACTTCAATATATCTTTTTGGGGGACACAATTCAATCCATAACACCCCTGGAGACACCACAGATGTGATTTTGATTTGATCTCCCTTATTATTGATTTAAGAACTATTTTGCTAGACAAATCTTATGTTATCTTTAGCTCAGTTCCCTTCTTTTAACCAATATTTATTTTGTGCCTACTATGTTCCAGGCACTGTTCTGGACACTGGGTTACAGTGATTACAAAAGTGATCAGGAAATAGATGGTCTCTTTCTTACAAGAGCTGATATTCTAGTGGGGGAAAAAAACAAGAGCAACAAAAATATAAATTTGAAAATAAAATGAACATGAAGTCTCCTAGGTATATGAAGAAAACCAGGAAAATAGAGAATTTTACTAGTGGGGCTTCATATAAATGGGAAGAATTTGTGACTAGGTACCCTACTATCTACATTTAGTGAATAAAAATTCCCTGCTTTTTCTTCTTCACTTTCTAGTCCAAGAACTGTTAATACGCAATTTGAATTTCTGTTCAAACTTTCCTAAATTAATCTCTTCTTTTCAACCATTGGCCCATGACATTGTAAAGCCTAGCATTCTGAAATTCTTAGCTAATTTGTTTAATCTCTTACTTCTCAAATTTTAGTCATTCTTGCACTACCCAAACATCCAACTTCCAGCTCCTAGTGATTCTTTTCCTTTCTTGGCTTGTGATAGGGTTAGGTTCTTAATCTGTACCCAAAATGTAGCTACCTGGGTTAGCATTTAGAATGTGGATAATGGGGTGAATTCATAGAACAAATTATCACTGATGAGTACACAGCCATAATAAGCAGATTTTCCCCCCTATGGTCTCTGCCAATAAAAATGAACATTCAAAGCTTTGGTTTTCTTATTTCTTTTCTTTAATCTGTATTGGTGTGGTAGACAAGCACAGTAGTTTTCAAATTGTGTGCTTTCTCTCTCAATACTGGGTTCTAATATGAATTTAGTTCACCAAAACTATTTTTCAGTATAAAAGAATGGAATAATATAGAACAAAAAATAGCTTAGCCCTTTGTATATAACAAGGGTAAATTTTTGGTTCATACCTTTCCAGTTTCATATATACGTGTGTTATATG
Organism: Chaetophractus vellerosus; assembly: GCA_004027955.1. Classification (NCBI taxonomy): domain Eukaryota; kingdom Metazoa; phylum Chordata; class Mammalia; order Cingulata; family Chlamyphoridae; genus Chaetophractus; species Chaetophractus vellerosus. The sequence continues at coordinate 23,083 of PVKH010000701.1, forward strand.
AATATATATATATATTTGTTGGGAATTGAATCATGTCCCCCATAAAGATATGTTCAAGTTCTAACCTAGGGGCCGGCTGTAGCCCAGTGGACAGGGCACCAGTTTACCACATGGGAGGCCCCAGGTTCGGTTCCTGGGGACCTCTCCGAACGGGCAGACCGCCTTGAGAGGGCAAGCCACCGTGGGCAGGGCAGAGCCACTGTGGGCAGGGCAAAAGGCCACCACAGGTAGGGCAAAGCTGCCCACGAGTGGGGCAGAGCCGCCTGTGTGGTGAAGCTGACTTAGAGCATCGCCGCAACGGGGGGTGACAAAGCAGACATAGGAGAACACAAAAATGAACACACAGCAAGAGCAAGCAGAAAGGGGGGGATATGTAACAACAACAACAAAAAGTTCTAACCTAACCTCTGGTCCTGTGTGTTTGAACTCATTTGAAAATAGGACCTTTGAAGATTATTGGGTAAGGTGTGAAATTATTTGTGGATAGGGTCTTCAAAGATGCTAGATGAGGTTGAATTGAATTAGGGTGAGCATGAATCCTTTTAAGCAGAGGATATTCAGATCTTATCAGTCATTAGAAGCCAGAGAACCAGGTGATTTACCATGGTACAAAGGCAGAGATACAAACCAAAGAACATCAAGGATCGTGGCAAGTCAGTACCGGAATGCCACAGGCTCCGGGAGAAAGCATGGACTGCAGAGACCTTGCTTTTGTACTTCTAGCCTCCAAAGCCACAAGACAATGAAATCTTGTTCTCCAAGCCAACCAGGGTTGTGATGTTTGTCATAGCAGCCCCAACAAACTAAGACAGGGATGTGTGGGTGTTTGTGTGTATTCAGATATGATATATGAAAATGCAAATACAAAACTGCACTGAGTCATGGTACAAAACACATTCTCTACTATGAATTGTGGTAATAAAAACTTGAAAACTGATGCACTATATAAACTATAATATCTCTCCAGATTCTAAGATGTTTAGAAATATGACATTTTAACTTGCCTTAATCTCACAAGAAGGTATTTATTCAACAATAACTGAAACATTAATCATGACTCGACTATGCAGTCTGTTATGTTAAGTGCTGGGATCAATGGTGAATGAAGTCAGAAAGACCCTGCCCTAGCAAAGCACTTTCTCACCAAGAAGATAATGAAGAAATTTATAGGGTCAAAATCAATTGATAAGTATTATTTATTTATACGCAATTTAGATGTTTCTGCTATGGTCTGATATATGTTTTCTTAAAAAATCTCTTGTTCTACAAAATTGGGCAGGCAAATAGCAGGACTTATATGAAAAAGTAAAAATCCTGAGCAGAACACTCAGAATCTATACAACTCTGTAACCACAGAAATAACTAAACCAATAATTTATACCCTGGAAGATAACTTGGATGCCAATGCATACCTAAGGGAATTTTAAAAGCTCACACAAAAAATGATGATGCTGGAATGCTAGCATGCAGGTGCTGAGAAAACGCAGATAGAACTGGAGCTGAGTCAGCGGGGCTGGTGCTAAGCTGAACATAGGAGAAAGAGGAACCTGCCTTTAGCACAGAGCTAGCCGAAGCCAGGGGTTAAACTTCCACGGGGAAAGAAAGTGAGCGTCGGTGATTATTTTTAAATGTCATAGAGTTGAGAAAACAATTTTGTGCAAGAGCAAATCTTAAAACTTTTCTCTTTCTTGGTGAAGTTTTAAATTTCACTGCAGTATTCCAGATCTCCTTGCCTATGAAAAATCACATATGAGCAATCCCTACTTCCACATTAGAATAACATCATGGCTATCATGACTATATGTCCCAGTATGCCCAGTAGAGATCTGGCGTAAGCCTGTTGTCCTTGCATAATCATTTTCAGTGCCCCTTTCACTCTAGAAAGGATCTAGGCTTGCACAATAATTTATATGGTCATTGTAATTATTCTGCTGTTTACGATTTATTATAGCACAATAGACTATAAAATTACATATAATAAATTTTGATTAATACAGAGATAAGTGCCAAGCATGCATTGATGGTGAGTAACAGATAAGTCATATTTAATAAGATGTTTTAGAGCTAGTGTCCATGAAAGAGTGACATATAACCTAATACACAAGCAGGAATCAGCAGAAAAAGTGTGGTCATTGGAAAATGAGCCAGAGGAAATAGAGTATAAAGGGCCCTGCAGTGAGAAACAAACTGGTATGTTTGAGGAAGTAAATGGCAGCCGTTTTGACTGGAACTTAGAGGGGTAGAAAGACAAGACAATGGCTTAAACTTGGATGGTCTCAGGGTAGAGAGTAGGAGCCAGGGAGAGATCTGGAAATAAAAGTGGCAAGATTTACTGGTGGGTTAAAGTGGTCATGAGGGAGAGAACGGAGGTAAGGATGACTCACAAGTTTCTGGAAGAAATCCAGGAGATGAAAACTCAATTTCTACTATCTCTTTAAATTCTTAAATCTCTTTAATGCCATCACTTCTCCCTGGAAAAGAGTTACTTCTCTATTGGAATGAAATATGAACCATATAATCTCTAAGGGACCTATCACCTTTGACATTATACAACTCCATATTGCATTTCTGTAAGTGTATGCATCATATGTGTATTGAAGTATGTATTAGTCTGCAAAAAGGGTACTTTTATAAAGGATATCTATTTGAGGTAAAAGCTTTCATTCCCAAGGCAGTGGAAAGTCCTACTCAAGGCACCATAAGATATACTTTCTTACCAAAGTCAGCGGCCATGTCTTGAAACAAGATGGCAGGTGATCTCTGCCTGGTCTTTCAGAGCTTTCTATATCTGGCATAGGGCTAGTTTCTTTCCCAACCTTCTCAGCTGCTTAGCTGCTCTGTTCTCTTCAGTTGCAAACTATCAGGAGAATGGCTCATCTCTCCCTGGGGCCCCAGGATCAAACATGACAGAACTCTCTCTTTGTGTCTTCTTGATTAAGTGTCCATTTATATCAGCCCACCAAGGGGGCAGGGATTCAACCTGAGTCATGCCCTACTGATGGTTGAATCAAAGCCCTAATCTTAACAGGTAATTTACTCAAGACATGCCAGCTGAATCTTAATGCATTCAAAGAGTATCATACTCAGAGGAATGGATTGGTTTACAAACATAATCTTTCTCTTTTTTGGGATTCATAAATAAGCTCAAACTGCCACAGTATATGTCCCTTCACACCCATTTATCCCTTTCAAAGATTGAACAAAACATTTCTCTTAACAACTAAACTTACCCTTCTGCACATTTTCTCCAAACAATTCCTCCAGGCTACTCTCTGTGGTAATGTATTTCTTCTCCTTCCCATTTAACTCCAACTCTGCTTGTTTTCCCCTTTCAGACTCTGCAGGGCTCTCCTTGGTTTGGAATGAAGATTGGCAGAAAGATTCCAAATCAATTGGCTTTTCATCACTTCCCTTAAAAAAATAACACAGAAAGAAAGCATCAGCAAGCAAACAGGAACCCTGCCATAAGGTCACCTCCCACTGCATCTACTGCTTGTGAATCTCCCAGGAGTAATTAGATTAAACACATTCAATTTCCTTTGCAGAGATAAACACTGCTTCTACTGACCCTCAAAAACTCTGGTGGAACTTCCAGCATTTAAAGAAATGTGTCCATTTATTTAACAGAACTTTATTTTCTCCAAAAGAAAACAAAGCAACACAAAACAAAACAAAAAATCATGGTCCACTTACTCCAATGTATTCTTTTCTGGTACCTACAGAATTTACAAAGTGATACTAAAGTGAATAGATGTATGAGTACACACATACATATAAGCAAATATATGCTCCACTCTTACTTTAAAGGCTAGATATTAAAAGGTATTTCTAAACTGTGCAAATAGTGGTGATTAGTAAAGATATACCAAGCAAAACTTCTCAAGCTTTCATTTGCATATCACTTACCTGGAAATCTCCTTAAAATGCAGTTTCTGATCCAATACATCTGGGGTGGGACCTGAAAAGAGCATTTCTCACAGCTCCTGGTAGTGACTGTGTTGCTTGACCACAGAGGACTCTTGGAGAAACAAGAAACTAAAGCTTGAGTACTGTATGATCTAGAATTGGTGCCCTGTGATTGGCAGGTTCTTTCTGCCAGCTGCATTTCAAAGGCAACCTGAGAAACAAGACACAGTGGAGAAGGCTTAGGCTAATAGGGCTCATTATAAACAGTTCAGAAAACAATGTGTTCATTCTCACAATTTGAAAAGTCCTATTCAATTTACTTTCTTAATTCACCAATCACAGAAAGGATCAGAGAGGCACGATCCACCTGTGGGCTGTTTGATGCCCAGTTTATTTCCGGAGCAATTTTCACCAGGCATTGCCTCTATCACCGTCTTAACATAGCCAAGTGGAACAAGCTGTCAATAAGCCATTTCCAGACACTGGCCAAGGAAACTTTGGTTCCTCAATGCTCTTAACAAAGGATACACACTCTTTTCAACAGACAGCCTCCTGTGTTAACATGGTTGGAGGTGGCAAAGGAGGCCTATAATTTTCACAATTATTTTCAATCTACCTCACATGCAGCTTGTTCATCAACCACTTAACATCTGAAATTGTTGGCTCTCACTCGGGCACTGTTTTTAAGGGAATGGGCTAAACTGGTTCCTACATGTGTTGATCTTTTGCAATTTACTGAAGTTATCTAAGTAAATTTAAGACTAGAATTTATCTATTGTTAATTGCATGCACAAGACTTGCACTTGCATTGCTATCTGGTACAATTGTCATAGGCATACTCCAGGTAGGTTTAACTATCTCCATCCTCAAGCATAAAGAAAATAGGCCAAGAAACTTAATGTAACCAGTAATATACTATAAATGGAAATAGAATTCAGACCCAGATCTGGCTGCCTCATTCCCAAACCTATGTTTTTCTTCTAAAAATCGTTGCCTTCCTGGATGCTAGAAGAAAGCTGAGATGGTCAGGGACTTAAAGGCAAAATTAATGCCATAGGAATTTGGGCAAAATGATCTCAGAAGATTCTTTCAAACCCTAATTGTCTATTGGTTTGTGAATATGTGAATAAATATTTTAGATATTACAAATTGTCAATACTATATTCCACTTATAAAACATAAGTAAATTGTAATCAGATAAGTTATTTAAACTAGAGGGAAGTAGAACAAAGCAGATTTCTTCCTATAACCTCAAAAAAAAATCAGTAAGAGACCTTTTGGTTTAGTCATGGTTTATGTGAAGAAAACAAACAAAAACCTGGGTTTTAGTTGATCAAAAAGTCAAAATCATCCAACAATAAGATATGTTTTCTTTTTAAAAAAAGAAAAGAACACAACAGCACCTTAGAGTCATCTAATGAAATAGCAGTGTCTTAGCCATATCAGGGAGGAATACTGCAGCTAAATTCTGGACTGATTATTATTATAAAATGGGCTTAACTATAAGAGCTTAGCCATAGCGCACTTTGAAATTGAGAATGCTGTATTCAGTTCTTGGAAAATAAAAAGGATACTTTTAAAATCCAAATATATCAATCATATCTAAAACACTATAAGGCAAGTATCACAAGCTCAAGGGCTTCCTGGGAAAAATACAGGTAACATATATAAATAAACAGGCCCAGTGGACACTGGGACAAACTAGAGTATGGTATTGTCATGTGGAGGAAAGCGGTTCAATATACCAGATAATCAATGTATTGAGAGCAATTAGCCAAAAATCAATTTGTGAAAATATCAATTAACTGAATGAGCAGTTCTCCAAAGATTACTTCACGCAGTCATCAATTCACTGAGTAACCGTTTTGCCAAATTACTGATTCATCAGAAATTTGTTTCTATTAGCAGCTTGTAAGGATAAGAGCAATCTGTGTTGCTTGTTATGTTCTCAATGAAGTCTTCGAATATTTTGTCTATAATTTGAGGGGAATGAATTTCACTCATATTATCAAGGGATTTATGGCTATTTTCCTGGGAATTTTTGAGCTGTCATGGTGCTCTACCCATGACTGGGCTAGAATATTCTCGTGCTTCTTGGGTTCTTAGTGTGTTTATTGCTAATGAACTTTCTACTCCATCTTTACCCTCAGCATTGTAGAGGCTTTGCTGACCACTGCCAGTCCCACCTCACAGGTCAAGGAAAAGCTACCCTGCTTGGACCTCACATTCACAAAGAGGGTCAAATTTACAATTTTGACACTTTCTCCAAACATTGAAGATACAGTTGCAGAACTGATACACTTTTCAGAACTGAAGGTTAATATATTCATCATACATCCTTAAATCTGCGTTCTATTACCTGGCCACATCACTCTAATATACTTTTAAGACATTTAAAAAATTGTGCAATATATTATTGTCATCATGCAATATATTTTTGGATCAAATGGTTAATTTGTTAAATATAAACATTTAAATTATATTATTTTTGGTAACCATATTTTGCATACTTTTAAATATTGCCTGTCTCAGTAAAAGGAAGTGACATGAGCTTCTTTTGAATTGTGAAGGGATTTGTATGCCACCCCTTGCTCTGATTCCTATCTTTGGGTTGCATGTACCCCAACACGTAATGCCAGAGACAAGCCCCAAGAAGACAGTGAAATGCATTGATGTGGGGAGAGAAAGGAAAGAGGAACACCTGTGGCAGTTGATACTTTTCTCTCTTACTAAATTAGAAAGTCCTTAAGCGCAAACCCTCTACTTTTTAAATTTGTTTTGGTAATCGGTGGTGGTTATGGTAGCACAACATTGTGAAAATAATTAATGCCACTGAATTGTACACTTGAACATGATTAAAAGGAGAAATTTTGAGTTGTAAATATGGTACCACAATAAAAATTAGAAAAATGTTTAATCTACAGCAAAGTAGAAGCAACATTAGAAAGTGTCAAAGAAAACAACAAGGTGTCAATGAAGGTAGAGATGAGAAAATGGGTAAAATATTGATATAAGTTGCAAAATCACACAATGCCAGCATTCTCAGGATAATTCGTAGGGAGGTGAACAGCCTATGTTCACCTGAGTCGCTACTGAAGGAATCACTATGCTGGCATTTGGGGCAATAACTGATGTGCATAATAATGATTCCTGGTTCTCAATGAAAGGCTATGTTAAGTGCAGCATCTTCTGGAAAAGAAGACAGGAAAGAGATACCTTTATGAAAGATTTTCATGTAAAGCCTTAAAGTTAAAGAAAGCTGTGGTGCTTAAATCCCTGGATTATAAAATACTTGCTAAAAAGTCTATGGCTTTTAAGCCATGAGTCATTAAAACACTGAAGGGGACTATGTTTCGAAGGGTTAAGGTGGAGATGGGGAGGAGTTGATAATTAATGATATTTACTCAGAAAGTGAAATGACGTTCATGCTTCTGCTCTAAGGGCTGTCCAATATGTCAAGAAGTTTTATTTATTTATTTTTAAAGATTTATTTATTTTATTACATATCTCCCCTCCCCCCGCCGCTGCGGTGACGCGCTGAGACTGGTCACTGCGCAGGCACGGCTTTCCCCGCTTGTGGGCGGCTTCTGCTTCTATTCACAGCCGGATCTCAGTTCGCGGGTGGCTGGCTGCGCGCCATTCGCGGGCGACCTGCCCTGCCCGTGGCGGCTTTGCCCTGTCCGTGGCAGCTTTTTGCCCTGCCCACGGTGGCTCTGCCCGCTCATGGCGGCTTGCCATTCTCAAGGTGGTCTGCCCGCTAGGAGAGGTGCCCGGGAACCGAACCCAGGGCCTCCCATGTGGTATGCCGGCGCCCTATCCACTGGGCTATCCAGCCGGCCCCTCAAGAAGTTTTAAATGCCCTTGCTTAACTGCAATGCATTGAAGGGATCAGACTGCATGGTGTCAGACTACTCAGAAGAAAAGGAAGCCATCCTGGGTAAGTAAATGAAACAAGTAGACTTTACTTTTCAGAAATTCATGTGGCCAGGTGAAAATCTGGTAGTAAAGGCTGAGAGATCAGACCGAACTTTTAAACATTTACATGTATAGAAATATTTAAAAAATATTTGCAAGTCCTGGAAACGGGCTCAATACAATAAAAGAATAAATCCCTAAAAAATATGAAAGAAAAAGCTTGTGAAGCCCTCAGAAGTGTTTCAACAAAACTAGAACAATGCAGGAAGAAATAGAGAGTCCAGACTTCTTTTCTATTCATTTTGTTGTCTGGTTTGCTCATTTATTAGTGACAAAGGAACAGTAGTTCTTTTTTCTATTGAAAACTTCGCAATGTATCTTTAAAAGTTTATTGAATGCATGTATGCTTAAATTGATGGAGTAAATTAGATCGGCTTCTCTTCTGTAAATTATGTTCTTAAAATGGTTCAAAATATCCCAGATCACATGTTAGCAGACTTTTTCTGTAAATGGCAAGGTAGTACTTTTCAAACTGTGGTGCTGGAGCAAGTGGACAGCCATAGGCAAAAAAAAAAAAAAAAAGAAGAAGATCCTCAACCTAAACTTTATACCTTATGCAGAAATTATCTCAAAATATATCATAGACTAAATGTAAAATAATTTTAGGAAAGAAAGAGAAAATTTGTGGGATCCAGGACTAGGCAAAGAGTTCTTATACTTAATACCAAAATCATAACCCATAAAAATAAAGAAAATGATAAAATGGGTCTCATCAAAGTTACAAGCTTTTGCTCTGGGAAAGACCCTTTTTAAGAGGATGAAAAGACAAGTTATAGAGTGGGAGGAACTATTTTCAAACAGCATATCTAACAAAGTACTAGTATCTAGAATATATAATGAACTCTTGAAAGTTGGCATTAAAAAGAATAAGCAATATAATTAGAAAACAGGGAAAAGTCATAAACAGCCACTTTACCAAATAGAATATATAAACAGCAAATAAACATATGAAAATTAATTAAATATCATTTGCCACTAGGGAAATGCAAATTAAAACCACCAGGAGTTATCACTACATACCCTTTGGAATGGCTAAAATAAAAATAGTGTCAACACCAAAGTTTGCCAAGGAATGTGGAGAAAATGAATCACTCCTACTGTTGGGAATCACTTCCATGGCTGCTGGGAATGTAAAATGGTACAGCCACTCTGGAAAAAGAGTTTGGTAGTTTCTTAAAAAACTAAATATGCAAATAACATATTACCTAGCAATTATACTCTACTTATGTTAGAGAAAGAAAAACTTATGTTCTCACAAAAACCTATGCAATAATGTTCAAAGTTATTTGCAATAGCCAAAATATGGCAGGTGTTCTCAAGGGTGAATGGTTCAACCAACTATTTTACATAATACCATTGAATATTATTCAGCAATAAAAAGGGATGAAATATTGATGCATGCAATAAATTTAATATATCTCCAGGGAATTAGGCTGAGTTAAATAGCCAATCCCAAAATGTAATATTTTGTATGAATCTATTTATTTAACATTATAGAAATGACAAAATCATAGAAATGGATAAAAGATTAGTGATTGCCAGGGGTTATAGAGGATGTGGGGGAAGCAGGAAAGCAATTGTGGTTATAAAGGGCAACATGAGGGATCCTTATCTTCTTTATCTTTATATTGACTGTACTGATGCCAGTATACATTTTTCTGATATTGAACTATAGTGTTGTAAGATGTTTACACTGGGGAAACTGGACACAGGGTACAATGGAGCTCTCTGTATCATTTCTTAAAACTGAATGCAATGTTAATATTCTTGCTGTCCTGATTTGTGATAATCAGGGTAGGCTAAACATTCGCTATATTAGAAACCATGCATGTGTCCCCAGACCTAGTTTTCTCCCTAGGTCTGATTTTTTAGAATGCTAGCGATAAACAGCCTGATTTATTATATGACCATCTGGTATGGGAAATGACTGTAACTCTAGGTATCTTTGGTCAACCTTAAGAGATATAGCAGTGGGACAGATGTGGCTCAAATGGTTGGGCGTCCGTCTCCCATATGGAGGGACCTGGGTTCAATTCCAGGGACCTCTCAGTAAAAATTTGAAAAAAAGAAAAATATGGAAGGCACGCAGGCCGCCAGGCCCCGAGTGCGGGTGTGCCCTCAGGCCCCGCAAGCGGGTGAGCCCCCCAGTCGCCGCGCATGGATGCGACGTCAGGTTCCATGCACGGGTGTGCCACCAGTCCCCGCGAGCCACGCAGCATGATGATGATGTAACAGGAGAGTGACACAAGGGAGAGCCAAAAAAAGACACGCCAAAAAAAACAGGAACGAAGGTGGTGCAGGCGGTAGGACGCCTCCCTCCCACATCGGAGGTTCCAAGGATGGAATCCCAGTGAAGACAGGAGGAGCAGGATGAGAAGAGAGGGCAGGAAATGGACACAGAAAGTTGCCCAGCAAATGGACACAAAAACAGCAAAAACGGGGGCGGGGGGTAAAGATGGATAAAAGTAAATAATAAATGAATCCTTAAAAAAAAAAAGTATATACAGACTATAGTTAGTAGTAATTTTTTGACGATGCTCTTTCATGGTTTGTTAACAAATGTTTCACAACAATGCAAAGTATTTATGGTGGGGTGATGTGTGGGAGCCCTGTATGATGTTATTCATGTAAGTTCACAATGTTTACTGAACACTTACTGTTCATGTATGTTCATGTATGAATGATATACTTCAATAAATTGTTAAAAAACAAGACCCCCCCCCTCAAAAAAAAACGAATGTAAATCTAAAATTATCTGAAATTAAACATTTAATTTTAAAAAGCCCAGGTAGTAAATATTTTAGGCTTTACAGGCCATACAGTCTCAACTACAATTACCCTCCTCTACAGATGTAGTACAGAATTAACCATAAATAGCAAGTATATGGATGAACATGGGTGACTTTCAATAAAACTTGATTTTCCTAAACAGGTGGCAGACCAGATTTGCCCATCGTCTATAGTTTGCACACCTCTGTCTTTAATTAAACCACCCCTAGAAAAAATGATTATATGTAACACTTAAAAAGTCATCACCCACTTGGTTCAGTCCAAAAGCTCAGTTTTCAATGACTGAAGTAGTCCAGAAACCAAAAGGTCAATTGAAAAGAGTGAGTCTTTACCCTGAATGTTTAATACTATGAAAAGAACATTTATACCACAGCACATTCATTCATTCTTTTTCCATCACTTTGCTTGCACCTTTCAGATTCTTGAAAATCCCTACCCTACCTCCCACCCTCATATATGCGTATTTAAATTTTTTCTCTAATAGAGAAACTGCATAAATATACAAAAGAATCATGCATAAAATACAGGATTCCCACATACCACCCTATTATTAACACCTCGCATTGGTGTGAAACATTTGTTATGAGTGATGATAGCATGTTTTTATAATTGTACTATTAACTATAGTCCATGGCTTAATATAGGGTTAACTCTTTGTGTAGCATAGTTCCATGGATATTTTTCTTTTAATTTTTATTCTGTTACCATATATGTAATTTAACTTTTTCCCTATTAATCATATTCAGATATATCTTTCAGTGCTGTTAATTATGCTCACAATGTTGTGTTACCATCACTATCATCAATTACCAAAACATTTCCATCATTCCAAATAGGAACCCTGTACATTTTAAGGTCCTGAAGATGCTTCCCTATGTTTTCTTCTAGAATTTTGATAGCTCTGGCTCTTATACTTAGGTCTTTGATCCATTTTGAGTTGATTTTTGTAAAAGATGTGAGGTAGGGAGCCTCCTTTTTTTGGAAATGGTGTTCCAGTTTTCCAAGAACCATTTGTTGAAGAGACTCTTCTTTCCCAATTGAGTGGTCTTTGCCCCCTTGTCAAAAATCAGTTGGTCATTAATGTAAGTTTGATTACTGAGCTTTCGATTGGTTCCATATGTCTTTCATTGTGCTAGTACCATGCTTTTTTGATTCCTGTAGTTTTGTGATATGTTTTAAGATTGGAAAGGGTGAGTGCACCAAGTTCACTTTTTATTTACAAACTGGCTTTAGTTATTCAGGGGCCCTTACCCTTCCACATAAATTTGATGTTGGCTTCTCCATTTCTGCAAGGAAGGTTGTTGGGATTTTGATTGAGATTGCATTGATTCTATAAATTGCTTTGGGTAGTAATGACATCTTCCAGATATTTAGTGTTCCAGTCCATGAACATGGAATATCCTTCCATTTATTTTGTTCTTCTTTGAGTTCTTTTAGCAATATTTTGTAATTTTCTGTGTACAAGTCCTTCACCTCCT
>PVKH010000702.1:0-35223 GCA_004027955.1 Chaetophractus vellerosus
TTATCCTTTTGGTCAATGTAGGTTCTGGAAAAATTAGAGTAAAACCTCAATTGACTTGAATATGAGGGGGATTGATTAATTGAATTATCAGATAAAAATTGGTTAAATTTCATTGTTGGTTGATAATCTAAGCATCTGAATCTACTTCCCATAATTGAACTGACTTTTGTCTGTTAATGATTGAGTACATTTGGGTTTACTACCAGGGCTATCATTTCAAACATATTTTTATGTTTCATGGCTAAATGACTACCAACCCTCCAGAATATACTAGGAAGTTGCTTTGATGAAGAGCACAGAAAAATTCCAGATATCTGATTCAGATTCAACTTATCTTCATTGTATATTCTATAAAATTAAGAATTTATAACACCTGCTATGACTTCCCCCAATGGATGACAGACTTAAATATCCAACTGCTTATGTGACATCTCAACTAGAAATTACAATTGTATCGCAATCTCAACATAGCCAAAACAGAATTCTTGTTCCCACTCTCAATTAGTTCCTCCCCTAGTCTCTTTTATCTCACTGATTTTGGCTTCATCTACTATGTATCAAGCACTGTTTTAACCTCTTGGGGATATAGTTGTGAACAGACATAAATCATTACCTTCATGGGACATAAATTCTTGAGGGAGATAGTTAAAAACAAAAATCAAGATACATAGTATGTCAAATGGTAATAAGTGCCAGGGAAAAATATAAAGCAAAGAAGGAGGATAGTTAGTACCATGGTGGGAGTGAGTTTGCAATTTCAAAAAGTATCATCAGGGAAGATGACATATGAGCTAGAATCTGAAGGAGATGAGAAATGAACAACACAGATACAGAATCTGAAGGAGATGAGAAATGAACAACACAGATACAGAGGGAAGAGCACTGCAGCAGACCAGCAAGTGCAAAGTCTCTGAACACCTAGAATGTTGGAAGAACAATAAGGAAGCTAGTGAGGCCTGGAGTGGAGTGAGCCAGAAAAAGAAACAGGAGGAGGTTAGAGAGATAATAGGGGGATAGAGTGGTGTCCAGATGCTGTAGAATTTTGTAAGCCATTTTAAGGACTTTGGCTTTTTGTCCTAGGTGAGATGGGAAGCACTTATCAATATCTAGAATTATCTTATTTATATTTTTACACCTTCCTTCCCCACCCCAAGTTATAATGTAAATTCCATGAGGGCAAGGACTTTGTCAGTCTTGTTCACAGCTGGGAACTTAGAACAGTATGAAGCACAAAGGATATGCTCAGTACATTTTTGAATGAATGAACAAATAAATGATCGAATTGGTCAAGTGCAATATTACCAAAGGATATAAGAACTAGGCATGGTCATTGCAATGAAGTTGGAAAAAAACAAAACACTGAATTTAGGGTCAAGGGACTTGGGATCCAGACTGGGCTCTGTCTCTGACTCAGAGTAACTTTGATCAAGTCAATTCTCCCCTGAGATTCAGTTTCCCCATCTATAAAATGTGGTGTGTGTGTGTGTGTGTGTGTGTGTGTATTAAATGGTTTCTGTCTGGCTCTAACAGCCTATGACTCCATAATGCAGGAATCATACCAGTGACAATGGGGACACCTTCTGGTTATGGCATGTATATGGAGTTGTGACATATTTAATACTATTCTACGGTTCATCTTTTGATGAAAATGAGTTCAGTTCCCAAGTTGACAGTGTCAGTTTCTTGAGTAAGTCCTTGAGTGGGTTGCATGTTTGAAATAGGATAAGCTTTAGTATTTTGATTTGGGTTTCATGGCCATCTTTACAGTAAACGTGATACTCTATCTTTTGAGCATGCTGTCATTGCTAGAACCATACTGATCCTCTAATGTTTTAACAAATAGAGGACCAAAAGAGTCCTCATAAATGTTCTATTGAGTCAGTACCAACAGAGATAGAATAAAAATTGAGGTGCATCCTAGCCATATTTTAATGGGAGCAAAAATTCAAGTCTTGTTTTTTTGTTTTTTACAAACTTTAGTAGGCTGAAGGGGATGATTAAATCCTAATAGCATGAGTTTTGGTCCATATTGTGATACACCCTTATTTTGTGGATATTTCCAACAAAAGCATAGTAATATATATTCACAAATCACACTGTATATGCTCTACCAAAATCATTAATGAAATTTTAACAGCAATTCAGGCAAGGTAAACTAAGTGGCTCATTTTAACAATTGAATGATGTACTGCCGGACCACTTTCCAAAAGTACATAAAGCCACTAGAAATATCTAGTAGTAACTTCAGTCTTGATAAATGAAAACTTTATCACAGCAGAAACAAAGTCTCCTTTGGAATATTTTTTAACTTAAATTTTTAAAAAATCAACCCAACCTTCCAATATTTTAGTACTTGAATCTGGGATATAATCTTCAGTATCCCTAAAAACAAAAGAAAAAGGACATTTTATTCTCCACGTATTTAATAAATGAAGGAATTACTGGTTAAGTTACAGAATATTGGGTCAGTCATTTTTCATATAGAAGTAAACCTGAGTTCCAAAATCAAATGAAAATGATTGCTATTTTGACTTTTATTGGTATTATCCATGTCCCCTCTGTTCTCCACTGATAGAGAGTTGTGCCTGTATACCATTCATATATGTTAAAATAACCACTATGTGGAGGTAGGGGAGATAGAGGCAATGGTGGTCCAGGAATAGATGTCCCAAATGGCATCAGGTCTAAAAGAAACCATTCGGTAGTGCTGAAAGGGGGAAAAAAGGTAATCAAATTGTTTTTCTCCTTACAGACAGTGCTTTCCTGTGATAGAAAATGATACCTCTTCCAGTTTCTAAATATTCTTATAAACTTAGGAACAATTTTACACAAGTTTAGCTGTTCTAAATATAGTTATTAATTAGGCTTCACATCTACAGTGCACTTTGTTCTTCTCTGTCCCCTATAAATACCACACAGTTCAGACTTTGCTGCTACAGTCACCCCAACTTGGATTGTCTTACGCTCATGTAAATCCTATCCATCCTTAAGGCCAACATCAAATTCTATTGTTTTCTGAAATTGCTCTCTAAATGCTCAATTTACATTGTTTCTTTTCTCCTTGGATTCTTACAGGGAATGTAAAAGAGCTAAGCAAAGACACTTCCAGGTCAACAGTGCAGACATTATTGTTGATTCAGTTCTACACACTGGCACATTTAGATACTTAAGAGACTGAGCAAAATCCCTTATGGGCCAATAATACATATATTATATTTGACCTAGTATCTGTCTTCCAGATAAAAACATTCTAATACCTTAGCAAATAGTTGATCCAAGACATCACTATACTAAAAAGCAGGAATCAAAACAAGGAAGCAGAGGTCAAGTAAGGAGAAATGCGGAAGAGCAGATAGGAATGGGAGGTCTAGTAAACACAGTGGAAAGTCAAGGGAGAGAAGAATGAGGAGGAATGAAGAAAGGTAGAGTGCTGAACACTTGCTTCCTCACAGTTTTACTGGGGGCTTCATTCTTCCCATAAATGTATTTTCATCTCAGATTTCTATTTTTGAATTGCTTTAATTTAATGTACCCGGCACATGAAATCAGATCTTCTTGGTTGTATGAAGATGAACTCATAATTCTGTGTACAAAGTAATGGGTTGGTTCATTAATAAGTCTCCTTTCTTCTTTCTGGAAAAATGAAAATCAGATTTTATACAAAGCATATGCATTGTCTCATTTTATTGATATATTTTGCACTCTCAACTATACTGTAGCAGGATAAAGTTTTAGAGATTAGTTTTAAAATAGATGGATCCTATAATTCCAATTAAAATGTTTCTTCTGATACATTCTTTGGAAATAGCTCAGTAAAGATGATTTAAATTGTATTGGGTTTGAATGGACTTTAAATGTAGACCTAGAACAATGTTTGAAGAATATGTTTCTGTATTTTACAAATAATTTTTAAATTATTCATATTTCATTGAGTTAAAAAACAAGAATGCCTTTATTTTGATGTTAGAATCTCAAAAACATACTGCCACTATTGTGATTATTCATACAATCCATTTTGATCTTTGCTAATTTACACTATAGCATTTCTTTAGCTATCTGTGAAGCCAGGATTTCTGACTATGCTGCACAAGGAAACTGCTCTGCAGACTGTATTTGGTCATGAAACCACACGTGGCTTCCCAACAAGTAGATCGAGGATGTGCTAAGATGTTTTACTTGTAAAACTTCTGAACTGACCAGAGTTGTATGTCTAATCTTTTTCTCAGGTTCACCTCAGCTTTTGTAGTAAGCTGGGAATCACTTCAAATGGATAATCAAGAGAATTGTGTCACTAGGAAATTCTAAATCATACGTATTCTCTAAAAACATGTAATGGCATAAATTTATGGACAGGACTATCCCAAAAGGTCACTGGAGTCCAGACCACCATTTAAGGGCTAAGGAACCAGGGACAAGGGCTGCATAACGTGATGACAGTGGAGTTATATGGGCTAGTTGCTGTAGCGATATTTAAAATATTTTGATTAAGTTTGGGCAAGTTGACTGAGTATCTTTTAAGAAAAAATTTGGCTATGTAACTTGCCCAAAGTTCACATAACTCTTAAGTGGCAGACTGAGGATTCAAATCCAGACAGATGATCTGAATTTGTGTGGAAACTGTTTACTTCCCTCTACCTCAGCTTACCTTCTGGTCCTGTCCTCCTAATATGGTGTTTCTCCACACAAAACTGTCAATGAGTACTTATCAAAGTATAAAAGGAAAGGCATCTATTGTTTTTAAAACTAATCTTGCATTTCTCTTAACTGGTTTCCATTTTTCTGTTTTCCCTCAATTGAGGCTCCTGGCTTTATTTGTTAGTTATTTTTTTTATTCTATAAGTATTAGTAGGCCTAGGATGAGACTGTCTGGAAATTACTTAGTTTCTTTTTCTGCCTAAAAATCATACATTTTTGGACAGAATTTGTGGCACTCTCTACCCTTTCTAGAGAAATTTGGTCACTGACAATCACATTTCTTACTTACTCTACACTGTGATTTTTTCTCCCAAAAAGAAGGGTCTGTGTCAGTCAAGGTTGTTGAGCAGGTGACCATATCAAGCTCAGCAATAGCTCTTTTAACTTGTTTCTCCTTAGGTTCTGTTATCTGATTTGAAGTATCTTCAATACTTTCGATATTTGTACTGGATGTGTGCTGACAACATTTGCTCAGTGATAAAAATTTTTTCAGGCTGCTTGTGCTTAGTGTCAGCTTCGGTGAAACAACTTTGCTTTCTACTGGCTTCACAGCTTCTTTTGCTTGATCTTCATATAATTCTGCTAAGCATTCTTTGTGTGCAATGACCTCTCCTAAAACAACTTCTTCTTCATCAGAGATCAGTCCCTCTTCTATGTGACTTTCTGAATCTTCTTGATCAATATCATGAGCTACTAACCGAATGATAAGATCTTTCTTGCTGTGAACATCTTTTAAAAGCTCAACTTTGGTTATATCAGGCTTTTTTATATTTTGAAATGAATTTCTGCAAACAGCCTGGAATTGAAGATACAAGGAATATTAAAAATAAATGCCTCTATTATTTTTCCTTTGGGTCTATTATGATATAGCTATAAACCTAGTAGTGGGTTTCAATTGAGCAGAATTATGTTCAAATGTATATTAGCAATATTTTAAAAATAAAATTATACAAAATATTTTTGATACCAGTAATTTCTTTTCCACTCAGAGATCTTACTAACTTATCACAACTGATTCCAAAAAGGAAAAGAGGTCTAACATAAGGTTCTTTCATTTGCTTATAGTTCACACTTGTTATCATTTTGTTTTAAAAATTTCTCTTGAAAATTTTTTGGCAGAGATAAACATGATAATATATTTTTCTAAAATCTTAGGTAGGGAATCACAGACCAATGTTAATGCAGATATTTTCAAGAAAAAAGCAAGGTGTTACCTAACTGTGATTTTTAAAAATGATGAATAATGGTGCTGGGAAAACTGGATCTCCATTTGCAAAAACAAGGAAGAGGATACCTACCTCACACCTTATATAAAAATCAAGTCAAAATGGACCAACAGATATAAATATAAAAGCCAGAACTATCAAATTCCGAGAAGAAAATGCAGGGAAGCATCTTCAGGATCTTGTGTTAGGCAATGATTCTTTAGATTTTACACCCAAAGCACATGCAAAAAATAATTGATAAATAGGACTTGATCAAAATTAAAAATTTTTATGCCTCAAAGGACTTTATTATGAAAGTAAAAGGACAACCTACACAATGGGAGAAAATATTTGGAAATCACATATCTGATAAAGATTTAATATCCTGAATATATAAAGAATTCCTTCAACTTAACAAAAAGACAAACAACCCAATTATAAGATGGGCCAAAGATTTGAATAGACATCTCTCCAAAGAAAATATACCAATAGCCAGAAAGCACATGCTCAATATCATTAGCCATCAGGGAAATACAACTCAAAATCACAGTGAAATACCATATCATACCCCTTGGAATGGCTGCTATTAACAAAATGGAAAATAACAAGTGTTGAACAGGATTGGAGAAATAGGAACACTCACTCATTGCTGGTTACAATGTAAAATGGTGAAGCCACTGTGGAAGACACTTTGGCAGTTCCTCAGAAAGCTAAGTATACAATTACAATATGACCTGGCAATCCTACTAGGTTCATAGCCAAAAGAATTGAAAGCAGGAACTTGAACACATATTTGCACACAGATGTTCACAGTGGCATTATTCACAATTGCAAAAAGATGGAAGTGACCCAAGTGTCCATCAACTGATGAATAGATAAATAAAATGTTGGAATATATATACAATTGAATACTATTCAACCATAAAAAGGAATGAAGTCCTGATACAGGTGACAACATGGATGAACCTTGTAGACATCATGTTGAATGAAAATACCAGACACAAAACAACAAATATTGTATGATCTCACTCAGAGTTTGAAACAATTAGAATAAGCAAACTCATATAGTCAGATTCTAGAGTATAGGTTACCAGGGGATGGAGTGGGATAGAGAATGGGGAGTGAAGACTTAAAATGTACAAGCTTCCTATTTGGTATGATGAAAATGTTTTGGTAATAGATGGTGGTGATGGTAACACAACATTGTGAATGTAATTTAACAGTACTGAAATGTGCTTAAAAGGGAATGCAATTAAAAGGGGTAAATGTTAAGTTGTATATATGATAAGAGAAGAAAAAAAATTTTAATTCCATGGAAACACACTACACAAACAGTGAACCCCAAGTTAAACCATGACCTATAGCGAATAGCACAATTATAAAAATGTGTTATCATCAGTTGTATAAATGTTCCACACCAATGCAAGGTGTTAATAATAGGGTGGTATATGGGAATCCTGTATTTTATGCATGATTCTTCTATAAGCCCACAAGTTCTCTAAAAGAGAAAAAAAAGATGAATAACAAAAATTGTGAAGGCCTTTGCATTTTTATTTTTACTCCCCATTCCTCCACTTCTGATTCTTTGAACATATTTTCCAATAGAAGTTTCAAAACATAAATCTTCCATTTTTTTCCCTCAATCTTATAGCCCAATATCACTTTCCATTTGCCAATGTTAAAGGTAGATCAAGGGAAAAGCAATTATAATTAAATAGCAGAACTTCCCCATTTCTATAGGCTTTGATAATTCCACAGAGCCTCTAAATTAGAATTAGCAATCTTAGATAGCTCAACATCCTTTTGCAATATTGTAAGCTGGTTTTACAGATAATGGTGCCCTACAGGACTGTCATCTCTGGAAAACAAAATATAGGAAGAATCTCTGTAAGAAGTTAAAACACAATTTTGGTTATCTGTTCTACTGAGGGAAGGGGGGATAGTGGTTTACAAAGTCTAAAATCATTCTATAAGGTTTTGGAATTTTTTACTGGTTGTACTTTTAATATGTAGGTGCTTATTTTGTTAACAATTTATGGTACTTGAAAACACAGAATAAAACACTTAGGAGGAGCCAACAAGGTGTCTTAAGTTCCCTGACCTAATATCAGTTCTTCAGTCTTTGGACAGCACTGGTACTCAGATTGGTGAAACCATATGTCTTAATTGAGTCACCTCTGATGGCTTAAATAAAGAGTGCTAGTAAATAGGATTTGTGGCATACAATTCTGCAGATTAAAAACTGATTCTACATTATATTATTCTACAGTTTGCTGAAATTTCACTTAAAACTGTAGAATAACACTTTTTTATTATTTCACATTTGCTATATCAACCTTTTCTCTTCTAATCTTGTTCTATACCCAGCTACTTTTATGTACCTGTAGTCTAAGAGCTTTCAGTAATGTTTGTTTTAACTTTTCAAGTTAAAACTCTAATAGAATTTGGCTCTTATGATATTCTATTAACTGGCCCTTTTGAACGCCTTTTGATATCTATAGTAAAGAACTAAAGGAACTTATTAGTCCTTTATAAGAGATTTTGTTTCTTCTGAAGCTTTAAATGATGATTACAACTCTAGTTGGTCTGGTTTCTGTGTTAAGGGTATGTCTCCATAGCCACATTCTTAAAAATAAAAAGTCTGTTCAATCTGATTGGCTTAGGAAAATTACCTGAGACCTTTAGAGTAAGCCACAGAGCTAAGTCCCAGTAAATTCTAAAACTGTATTGGATGAACCAGTGTACCCAATTCTACCATTGGGGTGGACAAAAAAATGCATTCCCAGAGACCTACTTGATCACAAAAGAAAAATTGTCTTACTATTCACTCTTTATTTTTTTTGCCATTGCCTTTTGCACTTACCTCTAAGGGCCTTATATCCAGTCGTCCCATCCTATTTAGTGAGATACGTCTTTCTCTCTTTATCTTTTCTACATTAGATGTGTCTGATGAATAACTTCTTCCACTTATTGATGCTTTTCTCAGTTCTGCTATGCTATGCCCAGTTCTTTTTAGACAATCCATCTGAAGTCTCTCAAGAGGCTGAGTTTTTACGGAAATTACTGCTAAGTGTTGTGAAATAATGGATGGATCTATTTTGATTGGCTTATTTCCAAGATGTGGAATTATTTTAACTGGAAACTCCTCTTCATTTGAGTCATCATCTGACTCTTCTTCCTCTAAGTGAGGGGTCATTTTAACAGCATGCTCTTGTGCCTTTTGAACAATTCGATCAACATCCAGCTCTCCAAAGAGATCACTATTCTCTGAATTAACTGCATCCAATGGAAAATTGGAAACTTCATCAATAATTAAACTAGCTACCTTCTTAGGGAAGTATCTGTTGGAACCTTTTATATCATAATAAAGGTCTTTATGGGTTCCAGATTGTTGCAGTACATTGCTATAAACGGAATCAACAACCTGAGAAATCATTTCTATACTTCCTGGATTTAAAAAATGTTCTTCAGGATTAGAAGCTACAAGACTAATGTTACTTCTGGAAATTTCAGCTGTCACAGATTTTGTCAGTTGAGATGCAATTTTATTTAACTCTGACTTTGAAAAATTTTTTGCATTTTTGCTTGAGGCACTTGGTAACCTTGCTAGTTTAGCCAAGAACAAAGCCAGTGCTTCCTCTAAAAACGTGACATCTAACACAGAACGTTTTATGGATAAAGGCTTTTCCTGAGACTTAAATTCATCTATAATTTTAATCACTTTTTCCATAATTTGGACAGCTTCCAGAACTAATTCTGAACTTGATGCTTCCTCCTCAACTTGAGGCTGAAATTCAGAAGTGCAAATTTCCTTCACCATTAAAAAACCTATTATATCAGAGAGGACACTGCTCTTACCTATTAAATCTTTAAATATAGAAGTGTGTGAGCCAGAATACTTTACAACACTGGTATAAACAGAATTGACTACTTTTTCAATAGCTGCATTATCAGCTGAAGGTACAGTAGGTGATTTCTTGGCTGGTGGTACAAGTTTAATCTGACTTTTGGAGATAAATTCTTGGACTGAATTTAATATTTTTGAGGTTATTTTTTGCATTTCAGTTTCTAGAGATGTGGTTCTTTCCTTATCCACTTTTGGAAACATAGATAAAAGCTTTGATAAAAATTTTATAGCAATCTCTTCTATTATGTTATAAGGAAGTTTGTGAGCATGTGATGGCTGAGAGTGGGGAACATCAGTAGTTTGGATGACATCTTTAAGGATATTTTCAACAACACTGTCAATTTCTGCACACTGATGTGGTGTTAGCTCTCCTGAAAAATAGTTCTGCAACTGATTGCCAGACACTTCTCGTAGAACCAAGTCAACTATAGTTTCTGTAAGGATTCTGCATCCACTGGTTACACAATTTTGTATGATCTCTTGAGATCCAAACTGTGGCAAGAGGTTATTATAAATAGACTGAACAACTAATTGAATAATTTCATCATCATTGGGATGTAAAGATTCTACATACTGTATAATCATATCTTCATCTTTGGAGATCTCTGTCATAACTGTACTTATTAACTTTACTTGAAGGAAATCCAATTCTGTGAACAAATGGTCCTTAGATGGTTCTACTTTAGTGCTGGATACTGTTGAGAAAATTGTAGATAAAAGAGAAGAAATCACTTTATCTAAAAATTCATGAGGCAGAATTATGGTATATGGCGATGCTGTCTGACATTCTTTGCTGGCTGTTTGGGCCACCTTTTGAACCTTTTTGACAACATCCTTAGATTCTAGAGGCAAACATGCTGATGGTGGAACCTCATCACCAAGTAGCAAGTTAAGCTGATGCTGAAAAATTTCTTCTATCACTGCACTAGATAGCCTTCTTGCTAAATTTTCTCCATTACTATTTATGTTCTTACAAATGGAGTCTTGACATTTATATTCCTTCAAAATATTACATATAGAGGAGTGAACAACTTTATTGACCAAGGTTTCATCAGTTGCTGGCGTTTTATCTTGAAAAGTTTCCTTATTTGAAGAGTGTTTTTTAGCAATTTTATGCACAGTTGGTATTTTGTCCACAGTTACTAATTTAATGCTGGATGGTAGTTCTTCTTTAGTTGACTCTTTTTGCCTGGAATGTACTTCATGAACTGATGACACTTTACCCGCAGTTGGGGAAAACTGTTTTCCCTCATCTGGCCTAAATACTTTAATTTGAGCATCTGAAAAGTCCTTTAAAAGTGAATCAATCAGTTTCATAGCTGTGTCATAAAGTTCAGCTTGATTTCCATCAGCGGTTACATTTTGACATTCATCACATGTTTGTGTTTCTGGTGAGGAAGAAAAGATCAATTTGTTAACCATTTCAGTGATAACATCTTCTAAAAATTTAGCAGGAAATATTCCAGGTTTATATTTTGATGAGTGCTGTGGGCTTTCTGGTTTACTTGGTTCACTCTTAATCTTTTCAACTTTTTCTTTACCTTTCTCCTCGTCCATTTTCTCTTTGGTATGGACATTTTCATTATTTGAGAGTGAGAAATCCTTTGTTGAAACAGACTGTGTAAAATCTTTGCCAAACTCTTGACTTACGTGCAATATTTTATCATCTGGGAGGTGTACGGCTTTTGAATCATCTACTGAGTCTTGAGGAGATACAACTAAAATATTGTCATAAATATTGTCAATGACACTTTGAACACATTCATAATCCGTGTATTTTTCCTCATCCATAACTGTTTGAGCTGGAGAATCTCTCCTCCCTTTGTTACTTGGCTTTTGGGAGGCTATTTTCAAAGTTTTTGCTGTTGTGGTCTCCTTATTTCTCTCCTTGGACTTCAAAGAAGAGAATTTAAATGGCTTGCCATTTTTTTTAAATGAACATTCTATTTTTTTATCACTCTCCTTGACATCATCTGTCCCCAGTAGTACTTTCTCATATTTTGTAACATCTAAAAAATGAGTGTGATCCTTAACACCTTGCTTATCATCTTTGGGAGCTAAGTTTTTCTTCTCAATTTCATTATTTTTTGGCATTGGTCTTAATTCTGGCTCCTGAATATCCTTACTTTTCACACCAGTACTTGGAAAAGTTAGTTTTGATACATTCCCATTGTTTTCTTCAATTGAAATTTCTATTTTCTTTTCATCCTCTTTCTTTTTAATTGCCACACTTGCAGCTGACTCTGATGCCAAGTTAGCCATTTTGCTTTTCATAATGCTGGTGATAGAATTAAGTATTGGATCATGGATGTCACCTTTTTTCATTGATATCTCCTCATTTTTGAAAATTTTATTTCTACTCATTGCATCTCCATCTATTTCCAAAGTGTCCACTGTATTCTTCTGGATTGCAGTTAGAGAAGTGTGTTTATCTGACTGTTCTGGCAAAATAAATTGTTTCCCTTTTAAACATCTGTTTATCTGTGTAGAGGTTTTTTGTGGTAAGTGTTGAACCCTTTGAGTGATGTTATCTGGATTTAGAAACGAAAAGAACATGGAAGACCAGTCTCCTGAAAAAAGTGGTTGAATTTTGAAAGCAGAGATTGCCTTCTGGGCTAAAGCAGAAATCATTTCTATAACAATGTTATTTTTATCATATTTCTGAATATCATTAGATCCATATTTTCCTATAAACTGATCATATACAAAATTGGATATTTTATCAACAGTCTCTTTATCAATTGGTGGAAAAGAAAACACTTCTTCAGCATTTGGTAAAACTTTAATTTCACTTTTCCTAAATTCCCCTATCAGGGCATTTGCAAATTTTAAAGCCAAGCCTACAATATCTGGTTCTTGTATTTCCTTTTTCTTAGAATCTTCAACAATACTTGGAAGAGAATAAAATTTGCGAACAAGGTTAACAACTACATCTTCCAGAAATGTGGCTGAATATAGAGAAGGCTGTGTCTTTTCTTCACCATGTTTAGCAAGTACAGAGACATGGTCATAATTAGACAAGTCACTGGGAGATGTTTCTTCACCATGTAAAAATGGCTTAAGATGATGATCCATAATTTCCTTCATAATGAAACCAGCTATTTTACTGAGGAAGGAGCCTCCTTTGCTACGTGAATCTTTCTGTACTTCAGCTTGGAATTCAGATTTTTGCAAAATATTGTTACATATGGAGTCAATCAAATTCTCAATCACTTCTAATTGCATACTTTCTTCATTCTCCTCTGACGTGGCAAGTCGAATTTCATGCTCAGAAATTTCTTTTATAATTTCATCAGTCAATTCTGAAGCTGCATTTACAAACTCATAATCAGGTGGCCCCTCTTCCTCTTTTAGTTCATTTTTAGTGTCAGTTGACGGTAAGATATGCACTAGAAGTTTGTAAATCATATCTTCTAAAAGGGAACGAGGCAACACAGTAACGTATGATGTCAAGGAATGGTTGTCCTTTAGGATGACATCAAGCACATTTTTTATGATATTATCAGCTTGAGGGGAAGAATAGGAGGAAGATACTAATTCTCCTGAAACTAATGACTGAACCTGATAATCATAAATTTCTCCCAATAGCAAATGATATATTTTCCTTCCAAAACAGATAGTGTCACTTTGTATAGCCCTATATACTTGAACCAGAGATTTATATTCATCTAAGATATTTTCATAAATTAGATTGACTGTTTTTTGAACCATTTCTTTATATCCTTCTGAAAAACACAGATTTCGGTCAAAGTTATCTGCAACTAAAATCTCTGATGTGGTGAATTCCAGAACAATTGATTTTACTAATGTTGTAACAATACCAGTAATTTTGTCTTTTACTTTATCTGGGTTTTCAGCAGCCAAGACATTATGTGAGAATGCATAAAGAATTTTGCATAAAAGCTCAGAAATTACTTCCTCCAAAAAGACAGATGAGTTAACAATGAAAGACAATTCTCCTTGTTTAGGATCTACTGCTTTCTGTTTACAAGATTGCTCAACTGCAGCTGTAAAGAGAGTTTTATCTCCAGATAAAAATGACTGAAGATGATGGTTAAAAATTTCTTTTATTATAAAACTTGCTATTTTTGAAACAGGTATGTTATTTATGCCTTTCTTATCTTCTGTAAATGACTGGTATAAATTTGAATATGAAAGATCAGCATAAATGGAATCAACCATAGACTGTATATCTTTTTCTGAAATCATGCTTTGTTTTCCATTTCCATGTTTAGTAATACATATTGCATGTTTTGAAATTATCGACATGATTTCATTGATTAGCTTCATGACTGTATTACTTAAGTCTGATTGAGAAGTATCTGGGTTTTCTGCACTGGAGGCCAATGGGCTCATTTGAGATATAAGCTGGGTAATTATTTTTTCCAAATGAGTATGTGATAACATAGTAGTATATATTGTTGAAGCCTGTCTTCGGAAACTTGATTTACTAATATCATATTGTACTCTCTTTATCAAAACATCGGCACTGAGTTTGGAATATGACTTAGAAGGCAGCTTTGCTATAAAATCTGGATGAATTTGGAAATCAAAAATTTCGGCCAGGGTGGTGTTAGTTATCTTTGCAGCCAATGTCTTTGCGTCGTTTAGAAAATCTTTACTGGGTATTATTTCCATTTCATATTCTTTCAACACTTTGCTGTATACCATGTCAATGATTTTTATTACTACCTCTCTCTCTACTGGAGGGAAATACAATTGCTTCTCAGCATTTTCTAGGACACTAACTTGGGCTTTTGAGAATTCCTCTGTTATCAAATGTATGAGTTTTTCAGCTTTTTCAAACAGCTCATCTTCTCTTACTGATTTTGTTTGCACAATACCTAACATCCTGTGGAATATTTTGCTTAAAACCCCAGAGACCACATCTTCCAAAAAGGCTGAAGAATAAACACTGGCATAAAAAACCTGCCTTCTCTCATCTTCAAAATATGTGAATGATGAAGAAGGTAATGACTTTCCATCCACAAATGGCTGAAGATGTTGTTGACAGATATTTTTAATAATAAAACCTGCTATTCTATCAATAAGAACATCATTATTGACTGTGATATTTTGTTCAACTGATTCTTGAGACTCAGAGCTTTGTGAAATGTTTTTGAATACAGAGTCAACAAGATGCTGAACACAATCTTCTGAATAAACAGATTTGGCTTCTTCTTCATCTTTTGAAAATCGAATTTCATGTTGAGAAATTTTCATCCTAATATCACTGATTAGATTTGAAGCAATTTCATTGAAATTCCCTCCTGATCTATCTTTTGGGGTTTCTCTGTTTGGAACCATACTAGATGCAGAAGGAAAGATTCTACATAATAGTACTCTGATCATGTCTTCTAAAAACGTGTATGGCAGCAAGGTGTTATATGGAGATAAACTCTGGCTTTGTGTGGTAGATTTACTGATGCTACTAAGGATGTCTTGAACAATATTCTCAGGCATTGAAGTAGAATAGGAAGATGACGACAAATCCCCAGAAAACAGTGGATGAAGAAGGTAATCTGAAATAGCTGCTACAATTAAATTGGTAATATTGTCAACAAAAATATCGTTTTTACACTCTCCATCAACCTCAGGGTCTAGTCCATGCTGCTTTAAAACATTCCTATAAACTGAGGTGACAAGTTCATCCACAATATCTGTATCTACAAAGGGAAAAGACTCCTCTTTGTCATGTAGAATGCCAATTTTTACTTTGTCAAAATGATTATTTATTGAATTTACTATTTTTTGGGTCATTTGTTCCAGCTCAAATTTACTGTGACACTTTGGGATAAAGATCTTTGATAAAAGCCTGACAACAATTTCTCCTACAAATGCATCTGGGTAAACATCTAAGGGTGATGGTTTCTGGAGACTGTGTGACTCTGTGACTTCACTGAGAACCTGTTTAACCATATTAGATATTTCATCCAGTGGAGTGCTTGGACGAGGTAAACTCTCTCCACCTAAAAAGGGTTGAAGGTGATTTTCAATAATTTCTTGGATAATAAAACTGGCTATTTGGTCAACTATAATTGGACTTTGGCTTACTATACTTTTCTGTATTGATATAAGGGAGTCAGATACCTGCAATATATTACTATAAACAGATTCCACCATCCTCTGGAGTTTTTTTCCTGTACATAAATATTGGTTATTATATATAGTGAACCAAATTTTATGTTTTGAAATGGCTGACATAACCTTTTTTATTATATGGGTGGATATTTCATTAAAATCTGAGCTCATTAAATATTTCTTTCCCAAAGAGGAAGCCTCACTGGATGAAGGAATGAGTTGAGATAAAAGTCTTCTGATGACATCTTCTAAAAATGAGTGTGATAACATGGTGCTGTAGGCTGTTGAAGACCTGGGCTGGGAACTAAATTCTCTCAGGTTGTTTTGGAGTTTCTGCAATATAATTTCAGCTTTAAGAGGGTAAAAAGAAGTAGGTGTGAGCTTCCCTCTGAAGTGAGATGGGAGTTGGTAATCTACAATCTCTAGCAATATGCCATTAGTTATTTGTTCTGCTATTGAGGTATTGTCATGTGCCAGATAATTACCACAGGTCACTTTCAATTTATATTGCTGCAAAACATCATTATAAACTGAGTGAACAATCTTACAAACAGTTTCTTTATGGACTGGTGGAAAATATTGCTTTTCTTCAGCATTCCGTAAAACCATGATTTGAGTATTAAACTCATTCACCACAGAGTTGACAAATAATGTATTCATTTCATTGAGTTGAGCCTCAGTGATGTTTTCATCTTTGTCCCATGAGGTAGAGAGATTAAAAAAGAGTTCTGAAATTATTTCCTCCAAAAATGTGCCTGAATAAATACCTGTATTCATGTCTCTTGGATGTAATATGTTATAGGTGGTGGTTGTATCCATTTCCTTTGTTTCCTGTCTTTTAAAAGGTGACACATATGAGGATTTTACTGAAAATTGATTACCAAATGGTGCTTTGAAGCCTACCACACTGGGATCACTCAGGGAGCCTGTTAAACGATTTCTGTCATAATTCATGGATTCTAAACAGTTTTTATCTTGTTCAAATTCTGTTAATTCAGGCCTTTTTGCTTTTGTGAAATTAGAGTGTATTTCTCTTGCTCTATACTTCAAATTCTTGTTTGCAAAACGCAGACTTTGGGGGACTTGCTGTATACTGTGGGTTAGTTTTTCCATCAATGATTTAACCAAACTGTGGGAAATAAGAGTAAGCATAGATTCTGATGACAATAAGTCTTGATCCATTTCTGCCAGATCTTCCAAAAGGTCTGACATGTAATCTTGAAATGGTTCACAGTCCATTGCTCCCTTATAACAATCAAATTCTCCATCTTCTACACTTTGAAGTATTTTTAAAAATTGACACTCTTTTGCTGATATTTCATCAGAAAGAAGGTCATTATCAAGGAAGACAGTGCTTGTGCATTTTTCCAAAAGTGTTCTAATAAGTTTCTCACACACAACATTGAGAAGAAAAACTGATTTGGGGGAGAGACCTAGGTTATTTCCAAGTGTGCTATTACTTTTCCGACTATTTGAGGATGGGAAAAATGTTTTTGCTGTTTTACTAGAATTCATAGCATCATCTGAGCACTCATCTGGCAAAAATAAATCTAGAACAATATTAAAAACTTTGTTAACTACTTCTTTGGATTCTCGTGTTTTTAGGCTACCAACCAGATTGTCTAACTTACATGCCAGATAATTTAATTTATTTTTCTTAATGATTTCATCAATTTGGTGTGTAGATGAGTCACAATCTCTGGGGCCTTTCTGTCTTTCCATGATATTTGTTTTGTTGCAAGTGGATATACTATGGCTTCTAAGCATGGAAAATGATCTGTTTTTTTCTTTGCTTTTAAGGTGATGATTTATTCCTATTTCTTTGGACAATACATGAATCACTCCTATCAAGAGTTCCTGAAAAAGATCATCAAAGTCAGCAGCAGGTATTTCTGAGGAGTAAATGTATTTTGGTTTCATGGGGACCATTTGCTGTGTAATATCAGCTTTTATAATGTTACTATTAGAAAGGATTTGAATAATGATTTCAGAAATGCTTAAAGCAAGTTCTCCAATAGGAATTGACCTGCTTTCAAAAACCTGGTAATGAATTGAAATAATCTCTTTAAATTCTGCTTCTTGGCTCTCCAATGATTTCACATATTCTGGAGTCTCTTTGGTGCCATCAGAAATACAGGAAATTATATGGGACATGACTAACTCAGTGAGATGTTCACAAAATTGATTAAGCGATGAATCACAATGTCTGCTTCTTAGAGGCTGTTGTACTTCATACTTTTTCCTTGACAATGTGGAAACAAGAGACACCTTCTCTTCACTGGCAACTTAAAAAAGAAAACATTATCAATTTTAACATGCATTAGGGAAAATATGGAAATTCAATATATTGCCAATTATTTACCTACGAACTTTACCTTGGGTGTACTACACTAAAGAAAAAGAAAACCCTAGTCAATAAAATGATTTGGGCTCTTCCAAAATTTATTTTCCATCTTTGGAAACTATTATTTCCTAGATGGTGAGAAAATAGCCCTAAGGAATTCAAATCTCTAAGCAAGTGCTGATGTGTATCTTGCTTGGATGGTTATGGGTCTAAGAAGCTAAAAATCCTGTGGCAGAAAAATGATTTCCAGGTTTAGTGTTACATCCTAGCATGTGTCCAGTGATCTCCAGAGCCTAGAGACTTCATATAATTCTTTAAAAAATCTATTTAGCCAATACTTTTAATGCTATGCTCTGAATTACTTTTAGGAGGCTAGGGAGTTTTGTTGCAATATTAACTAAAATAAAAGCATGGCAACTCTGGAAAGGTTAGGGATAGACTGCAATGGCAGTAGTACATTAACCCCCAGATTAGTTTGTCACAAAAATGGGAAAGTCCAGTCAGGCACAGGATTTTGTTCTTTGTTTTAACAGAATATTTGTTGCACATCATTTACATAGTTAGGATAGCCAGCTACTGGGAGTGACTACCAAAGTAGTACACTCTCTTTTTCTCAGAATTTCTTAGAATTTTATAATATATCTTAGCTCTTCATTGAATAATGTTTTCAACTGTACGTAGGCAATGTTTTATATATTACATGGTCCCAAATGAAGGAATTCTTATGGAAGAGATAAACAAGGCCTGCTACATAATTTTATTCCACCCAGACCTCAAGACAGTGGTAACTACAGTGGATTTAATAGATAACCATTTCCTTTTTCCCCCTTTCCACATTTACCTCTATTTGTACATTAAGTATAAAATTGAAAAATATTAAGTCCTTCACTTTTCAGATAAGAATGCTGACCCACAGAGAAGTGACCTGCCCAAGAGTCATTTAAGCAATGAATAAAGTAGCTTAAAAACTAGCCAAAAGGATTAGATTTGTACTTAGGTGTTTTCATAATATTTTATGTAATGGCATTTTCTTTAAATTTAATATAAAATTAGGTAACTTGTGTTTTATTAATATTTATTTTAATAAAATGTTATTTTGTCATCCTTTGAGTGAATATTTATTGCCTGACAAGGGATAGATTACTTGTAGCTGGGTTGTAGCATTAGGCAAGACTTTGTGGAGGTTGAGAGGCCTTAAGCTGCCGCCTTGATGTATAGACAGGATTTGGCTATGTAGGGATGAGGAAGTGAGGAAAGATTATTCTAAGTGGGAAACAAAAGCATGAGCAAAGGCTCTGGAAGGTTCCAGACATGTCTAAGAGAGAATAGATTTCATAGAAAAGCCAAGTACCAAGGGAGTAAAGTCATGGTCCTCTTACGTTTTGTTTTTTCTTTAATTCTCTAAGATTAATTTGGCTATACCTGGAGAAAGCCTATTTATGATCTTACAGTTGCAGAAGTACAGCTGTGTACCTGTATAGAATACCAGTTCTAAGGACAGGAAATAACTTCCTTGTAGAAGTGGGTAGGACTGGTAGTATGTGTTCTCCTATTTGAATGATGTGCAAGTGATGTATCTGATCTGGTAACGTGGCAACTAATTATTGGTAAGTAACTATGGATCCATTTCAAGATTATTACAGTATTATGATTGAATTTTATGAAATTGCCAATAACCAACAATTTTTTACACACAAAAATAACTATTACATATAATTTAGTCTAATTTGGCATAAGTATTTTTAGGAAGGCAATGCAAATATCATCCTTGTAAGGATATGATTAGAATATTAAACTTAGAAGGAATTTAAGTCAGAGTACCAAAATGCAAACAAAACAAGATAATACCACTATTCTTATAAACTGTGAGTAATAATGACAGACTTCATCTGTACATCTCAAAAAGATACTGAATCATTAACTTTTAGTCAATTAACTACACATGCAGTATGAGTATAATAAAGAAATCTAAAGAAGTCTTTTATAAGATCTTTAAAAATGCTTTGGAACTCATAAGTCACCTTCAACCAAAATCCCCTGCTTTAAAGTAGTCTCATTTTCACTCATCTGCAGATATAGAAAACTGAGCAATATACCTTCAAATTCAAACCATGCAAATGTTTAATCCTTTTTTTTTAGTATCCTGGTTGATTAAAAAGCAATTAAAAAAGTCACCCCCCCCCCCACTGTTTCAGAAAAACAGTGAACACAGCTTCTTGGATAGGAAGTATATCTTTTAAACTTATCTTTGAGTTATTTTTCCTAAGTTATGTCTATTTTTAAAATTAGATTATAATTTTTCGCTTACCTCTAGCTTTGAAGTTCTGGAAATGTGTGACTATAGATGTAGTGATATGTCTTGCTACCAGATGAATTTCATTTGGACCCAGTTCATGATCAGCAAAAGCAATGACTTCAACTTCTTTCAGTGTCTCCATTTCCCTTATATTTGGGGACCTTTTATTTTTCCATTTTTGCAATAAAGAAAAATCTCCTCTGCTATCTTCAGGATTTTTACTTTCTTCATCAGATATATAGTTTATTCTTTTATCCCACAGTCCAAGCAAACTTCTCTCCTCGTCCTGTTTTTCCCCAGACATTATAGAAAAAGGGCTTTGCTTTGATATGAAAATTGGTTTCATAGTTTCCATGTTTTCGTTAATTAGTGGTTGATTTGGAAAGCCATAGCTTGACAGCACAGTATTTACAATATTTTCTGCAGCTAAACATATTTTGAGTGGAGAAACAGTTGTGGGAATTTGGTTTGCCTCAAAAACAGGCTTTAGGGTTTCATAATGAAACACTCTTGGATTTTCACCTTTCCCCATTTCTATGAAAGACATGGCTTGCTTTAAGGCTGCTTCTGTGGAGTCATTCGCTTTCTTAAACAGTTTTTGTAAGACACTGCCTTCAGGGAGAGAGATGTTTTCTTTCAAGGCTTGATCAAAATGGCCAAAGTTAGGTTTCCTTGAGCTGTGGCCTTGCACTTCTTTTCTAGAGCATAATGGTTTAGTTTCTGAATCAGGCCTTCTCATTTGCTCTGAGTTTTTAATTGTGTCTCCCATAGATGATCTGAGGTATGAGGGTACATTTGATGAAGTCCTGTACTTTTTTCCCATATCTTCCTCTGAATAAAACACCAAGTCAGGTATACTGATTTGTGGAGGATTATTCCCAAAACTAGCTTCCTTCAACTTTGATGTGGGCATTTTTACGTTAGCTGCTAATTCTAGTTGATTAACAACATAGGAATTTTCACTGCCCTGAAACAAACTTTCCTTTGGAAGGTTTTTGATAAATGACTCATTGAAATGAGTACACTGATCCATCAGTGTGCTGATGATTTCACTTGCTATAATGTTCTCTTCCAATATGCCAGTTGAAGATGGTTCTACTTGGCTTATTTCTTTATCCAGCTTGTTCTTAATTATACCAAGCATGTCATTGACGATATTAGCAGCATATGTAAGTAATTCTGAATGGAACGAATGAACCTGTAGAAAAATATTCTGTATGTTTTCGTTAGAAATAGTACTTGACTTGGATTCATCAGATGACTTTTTCAGTGGTTGTAACTTTGGCAACATCCTTTTCCTTAACAGTCTCTGTGGGGCAGGAAAAAAGTTTTCTATAGGCATTTTCACTACTTCAGAAAACTCATATCTAGAAATACATTTAAACTGCAAATCCACAAATGACTCTAACATATTTAAAACTCTTTCAATAATTTCTCGAACAATTCGATTGCTAGAGCCCAAAGAAATGTGGTCTTTTGACTTTGTGTTATAAATTGGTATTTTGCTAAGGATGTGTTTTGCTGGAGAATCATATTTATTCTTAGTAGTTGTGCGTTCTTTGATGACTACTGGGGTGTCTTTATTATCTAAGGTTGGCATCTGGGACAAGAAACACAGCTGTAATTTTTCAAATAGCATTTCAACAATTTCCCTTCCAAACATATTAATCTGTGCTTTGGAATCCTCAGCTCTAGTAGAAGCTCCTTTTATAGGATTATAGGACCTACTTTCACAAGCCTCAAGAGGTGGCAAATTTAAAAGTGAAAGAGAATGCTCTAATTCTTTTGCTTTTATTGAAATTTCAGTCAAAACATTTTCAGCTGTAATCAATAGCTTATATTTTTCATTTTCAATGTCATTTGATTCAATTTGCCATTTATCAAACATTTTTTTAAATATACCTTCTTTAGGAAAAATCTGTTCTAGCTGTGAGGAAACATTCTCCAAGAAAAAACATGCTTGTGGTTTGGACAGAAACTCTATACCTATATTCCCTTGTGAAAGTATGTGATCATTCAGATGTGAGAATTTGACTGGATAAGCCAAATTGTGGTTATTTGTAGCATATAATCCTTGCAAAACTGTATTAACTATTTCACTTGCTGCCATGATTTGATCAGATGGTAAAGCTTGTACATTTACCATTGCTCTATTTTGCTTTACCTTTTCAAATTGTTTCACAATTGCTTTTAGGATATTACTTATTATGTCCTTGGCATACATTCTTAGTTCCAAAGTGGGCAATTTTGTTTCCAGTAAGTTTTTAGCATCTCCTGTTGACAGGATATGTGGTGGCCCAGGGGCAGTCTTGGACCGGCTGCCTTTTGGAGTCTTCTCTCTAGAACCTAACTTGCTCTTGCTCTTGTCCTTAGCACCAATGGGTCCTATGTGTAGTTTTGTTTTAAATTTAGGCAAAGAGGTAACTTTTGATCTTGCTTTTAAACTTGTTTTAAAACCTGGCTTAGGACTGCCCTTAGGACTTACTTTAGAACCATGTAACCTTAGTGATTGCATGTCATCAGAACAAACTTCAGGGGATGAGCTCTCTTCTAGATGCAATGAGGTAAAATCTGTGATTTTACTGAGAACAATTTGGACTAAATCTTTTCCCACTTGCAATGGAGAATATTGCATAAAGGTGTTTTCCAATAAAGAGATATTTTGACTGCTTGCATAAGGATAAACCTGTGGTATCACATATCTGGAAGGATCACTTCTTTTCCCTGCTTGTTTAGTTTCTCTGATGCATGATGGTTCCATTTGGAATGCAAGATTGTGGTCAGATGCTTCTATTTCTCCCCTGCTTTTATTACATTCATATAAGGGTATCACAACTACATTGTACATTTTCCCCAAAACACTTTCAACTATGTCATTTGCTACATGTTTAATATGTGATTGATAGAATTTTTTTCGTATTACATCTGATGTTTTAATTTTAGAATTAGACCTATAGTGGGGGATTTCATTAAATGGATACAAATGACCTATGACTTCCATTATTCTTTGAGACACCTTATTTAAAACTTCTTCCACTGCACTGATCAATGAAGTTTTTTCTTTCTGTCTTGATTCTCCATTTCTCATAAATATTTCTTCTAAAACCATTACCTGGCTTTCTGGTACTGATGTCATATGATTTTGTTCTAATGAGTTCTTTGAAAACAGAGTTAATTTGGTGATTTTCTCCTTCCCTCTTTGTCCCAGTAATATTTCATCTGATAGAGTTAGTTGTGAAAACAAGTCATGGTTCTGTTTTGAGTAAAAGCTAATTTCCTTTACAGAACTTTTATTATATAAAATCTTTAAGATACTGTTGATAATTTCACTCAGAAAGATGTTTTCTTGGAATGAAACATTTTCTGGACATGCATACATCTTTTGGATTTCTAGATCTAAGTCATTTTTAATAAGCTTCAAAATGGCACTGGCAATGATGTCAGCATATTCTTTAAGACAAGCTTCTGATAGAGGAATTGTGGATCCATGTTTTTCTCTGTAACTGGCAAAAGTGGAATCTGTGAGCTCTTGGCTGATAATGGCTTCAGTAGTTGATAATTTCAGGACATTCACTTCTGACTCAACTTGGCTTGGTTTATGAAAGCCACTGGCATCTTGTTTACAATTTTCCAAG
The DNA here is from genome assembly GCA_004027955.1 of Chaetophractus vellerosus. Classification (NCBI taxonomy): domain Eukaryota; kingdom Metazoa; phylum Chordata; class Mammalia; order Cingulata; family Chlamyphoridae; genus Chaetophractus; species Chaetophractus vellerosus. Next base: position 24,164 of record PVKH010000702.1, read on the forward strand.
TCTGGGCTAACAAATGACTTTTCTTTAGTCTGAAAAGCAAGAGTAATTAATGAATCTATTCTTTCAGTGGCGAACGATTCCAACCTATTGAAAATAGTTTTAGTGATGACGTTAGCATTTTCCTCACATGGGTCAAGAACAGATTTCTTATTATCTTCCTCCTCTGCTACAGTTGTTTGATTGTCATCAGCAAGAGTTGATTTTGAATTTCCTGAAAATGGAAAGCACACTGTTTTACTTTCACTTTTTGACCCCATAAGAAGAAACTGTTGACATTCTGCTTTTGGAAGCATTTCACAAAAAGTCAGGGGCAATTTTGCAGAAGTACAATCCTTTGCATTTATGTCAAGCATAACAGCAGAACTGAGATTGTGAAGAACAATATCCACTATATCACTGGATAGCATAATAACATCTGATTTGGGAACTGAAAGTTTTGGAAAAAACTTATTTGCACACTCAGTGAATATTTCAGAATTTGCTCCTGAATGTTTACCTTCTATGTGACATTTCAGGGTGGGTGTGGCGAGAGAGAGATTATTCTGATCCAGGGTTTTTTCATAAATGTCACTTAAGACACCTTCAATGGTATCTTGTATTTGAAACTGAAGCACTTTTCGATATTCAGTCTTATTGAACAGCTTCTCGATAATACTTTCTTGCTGCTCTGAATCAATCTCTTTTTCAGAACTGTTTTTCACACATTTGCCTTTAGAAGATACAATATCTAACACTGTGTTAACAATCTGACTTGCAATACTTTCAGCAACTACAATGTTATGAGTTAAGAAAGGACTTTCTGTTTCTTTATCTAACTCATGTTTGATCCCTTGTAAAATTTTTCTAGCTACTTCTGTTGCATAAGTATTTAATTTAGATAAAGAAAGTTGACATATTGAGTTATTTCCTGACTTAATATGATCCAGTGAGCAACAGGAAAACTGCTCATCAGAATAGGAATCTTTGGTTGATAATGCTTTGATTAATGTATTCCTATCCTGCTGAATAGGTAAAGCCAATGGAACTGTGAAATTGACTTGGGGACAAAAGATAGACTTTACTTTGGTAGTAGCAAAAGTTTCTAAATTTGTTAATACTGTCTGTACAATATCTTCAACTACATTTACTTTGGCCTGTTTATCAACAGTATATCCAGACTGAAACATACAAGGATTTCTTTCCAGCACAGTAACAGAAGACTTCCCTACACTGGTGTGTTCATAAAAAGAAACATTTGCTGAAAAGGTGATAGTTTTATATCTATTTTCAATTGCTTTTCTCTCTGTCATGGCAGCCGAATAAAGTTTATGGAATACAGTTCTAACAACATCATCTGCAACAATGGTTACATCTGCTTCAGACACTAAAGGACCCATGAAATGAACAGATGTTTGGGCAACTGGCTCATCAACATTGGGAGGGATGCCACTTAAATGAGAGTGGGAGAGAGGAAATACATTTAATTGATTGACTAAAGCATTTTGAAAAATTTCATTTAAAATGTTTCTAATAATGGGCACAATTGGAGATTTCTGTGGTTCTTTGAGTTCTACTTCAATTTTGTTTAAGGTTCTTTCTAGAACCCATTGTTGAAGAGAATCTGATTTACTTTCTTCCCCTGATGGTGTTTGCTCGTCATTGAATGCTTTCTCTGTATGTGTAGCATCTTCTATAAATGAATCTGATTCAGCACCTCCAGGAAGATGATTTCCATAGGTTGGTCTATATCGATAAGTTTCAATGTCTCTTTCATCAAGTTCAGTTTCATTAAACATACTTGAAGATATTGCATCTAAAATTAAATTGACTGTATCCTTCAACATTTGTTTCTCGGGTGGTGGGTTTTTTACACTTGTCCTCAAATCTGATGTGTTCACATTTAATTCAGTTTGAATAGCCTTCAAAATTGTACTTGATACTTTCTTTGCATGAGTGTATAAAGAAGACTGCAATAGTTTTTCATGTGTGTCTGTGAAAATACTGGAACTTTCACATTCCCAGTCCATCTTATTGTTTCTTTTATTTCCATCATTAGTAGCATCCAGAGTTTCTATATTTCCATTGGCAAACCCTTCCAATTTAGCAAAAACCATATTAAAAATATCTGAAGCCACAGCTTTCAGTTTATATGGATACGTTTCTTTTGTGCTCATTGTTTTGGAAGACACAGAAGCAGTAGTTTTTGCTTTGTTCTTAGGCTCCTCTTTATTACTCTCCTGGATCATCCTAGATACCATGCTGGAGATTATGTTAGTGCATTTGGCCATTTCCTCAACAACTGTATCAAATGATAGGCTGTCAATGTCAAGGTACTCTGAGACAGCTTTAAATCCAGAACTTGCTAAACTGCTCTCCATGTTAACACTACATAATTTTTCAAGAATATATTCCAAAATTGTTTTGGAAATAAGCTGAATATTAGACTGCAATGCAGTGGTTGTTTGCCGATTCTCATTTGTTTCCTCTCTGTTTTGCTTATTATAAGATGTGTTTGAGAAAGGATAGATTCCTATGAGATTGCATAACATTTCATATAGGGTATCTCCAATTCTATCTACCACTTGTAATCTGGCATGCTCTTTGAGGTCCTCCTTTCCATTAAAGACACTATGGAGAGTACACGGAGTAGCCAAATATTTGTGAAATTCAGGAGTACCTGCCTCATGCACACTAGAAAAATGAGAGAAAACAGATTTTTTATCCTGCTTCCTTGGCAAAATGTTTTGTTTATCAGTATGGCACGATTCATATGACGTTTCAGGCTTTGGCTTATTTGAAGGTAGTGAAACATTGCTTTGATCTGCATTTCTACTTGATAATATCTCACAAATACAAGTTACTAATGGACTTGCCATAATTTTATCATCGAGCTTTGTGACAAGAGGTTCTAATTCCTTATCAGTGTCAGCAAAAAAGTCTGTATTTTTAGGGATTTTGGTGGAGTCCACCTCACTAATATTTAGGTTTTTCTTATTGAGTTCCAATTCATTCTGGATAGCATGCAAAACAATGTTTACAACTTTACTTGTGTAAGCACTAAGTTGGCATTGTAAAGCAGATTGCTTGGTAAGAGAAGGTTTGAAGCTCATTTGCAATTTTGGAAAAACAAATAACTTTAGCTTTTTAAAAATTGTATTAATGATTTTATCATTAATGTCATCTAGAGGCTCAGGTCCACTTTCTCCATCTTGTAATGAGGACGGCTTTGCAGGATCTGTATGGGCAGAAGATAAATATTTCACTTTCTTTTTGCTGTCAAACCATATGTCTAATGGCTTTTTATTTGGTGTTTCTTTGACCATATGGAGAATATCAGAATTATCTAGAGAAGTTTGATGAACTGATGTAGAAATGGAACCTGTGGTGGTATTGGGAATGTAGTTTGAAGCTTTATTAAGTATATTTAACACATCATCTGTTATTTCCTGAGCCACTGTACTGATTTCTGAGGCAGAGAACATCTGGTCCACCCATTCTTGATGTGACAGTCCTTGAGGTTTGCCTGAGGCAAAAATGGATGCTTCCTTGGCATTTTTACTATCTAAGTGACCAGGAGGAACAGAAGATATGTCCTTGGTCATTTCTATTAAAATACTTTTAACTATGTTTTCTGAAGCCTTTTGTATTTGATGCTTTTCATCTTGGCTGAAAATCAAAATATCTTTATTCAAGAACATTCTTTCCCTTAAAAGATCCTCATTGTTAAAAGATGGGAGGTCAGTCTTTAATCCCCAATCACAAAATGCAACTGTGCTTCCAGAATCAGGCTTTGTAGGTGATTTGATATTTCTTTTGTACTGAAAACAAGCATTTCCCTTAGTAAACTGATGATCAGGAATCTTCTCTTCTAATTTTGCTTCTTCATCTTTGAAAGATGAATCAAGGACATTTTTTACAATTTTATCTATTTCTTCATTATCATCTTCAGAATAAAGGACCATGCCAGGAACATTAATAGATGGAAATGGTTTTCCAGATTTAGGCCCATTAGATAACCTAGTGCCAGCGATTCTATACTTTTCTTCAGAACTGTCAGAAGGATTTCTCAGTCTGGTGCATCTCTCCTTTTGTACAACTGCTTTTTCTGGTTCCCGACGGAGCTGAGTTAAGATGTCATCCATTAATTGAAGGAGTACCACTGTTTCTTCAGATGCAATAATTCTCTCATTATTAAGTTCAGTTTGTACATAACCTAGTATAGTGCTGATTGCTTCCTCTATGTAATCAACCAAAGAGGATTGGGAGAAAACATTTGACATTAACTGCTGTATTTCCTCTTTAACAATTAAATTGGCAGCTTCAGGTTCAGTACTAGATTTATTTTTGTCAGCTCTCTGATGGTACATATGTGTTGAATCTGCCATTGGTTGCTGATCAGAAAGTTTAGCTGTGTCTTCAACATGAGGGAGTTCATTTTGCTTGCATGATGCAAAAGTCATAAGCTTTTCTAATATAGATTGCACCATATCTTCTGCAATATCGCACATGGGTTCCAAAGTATAAGGCAATAAAGGTTGTAAAGGTTTTTCATCTGATGGAATGAAATATTCTTCACCAGATGTTATACCTGGTTTACTGTGTACTGACAAATCTTCTTGTGAAAACATCTCAACACATTTTTTCTCAACTGCAGACTCTAGCTTCTCAAGCATATTTTCCACAATCTCACCAGCTACTGAGCAGATATCAACATTGGAGAGTAAGTCTCCTTTGTCAGCTTCCCCTTGGTCAACAAAAACTTCAGCAGTAACAGAGGAAAGAGAGGGAATGGCTTGAGTTAAATCAGACATTATTTCTTGAAAAATGCTTTCTAAAATCAATTCAGTTTCTCCTTTTAAGTGACATTTAAAGTTAACAAAAACATTCTTTAAATTTTTCATCTCATTGATGGCTTTCGTTTTTTGATCAGAAAACATTTGACTCTCTAAGCCAATTGTTTCAGTGGTAGCATCTTTAGATTTTTTTGTGCCTGTTTCAAATGATGCTAAAAGTTGACTATCAGATTTACAACTTCTGAGTGTAGAGTGTGAATATATCAACCTGGCTTTATTATATTTAAGGTTAGAGGTTATAGACTGTATTTTCCTGTGACAAGTTTTCCCCACAACTGTTCTTTCTATATGGGCAGAAGGAGGTTTTAAAGATGTGGTTGGTTGCCTCACTGACATGTCAACAGCCAATGCACAGGGCCCTGTATGAAAAGTTTTAGTTGTTCCAGATGTGTAGCTTCCATATGTAAATTCTTCACTGCATGTGCTACAGAAACTGGAACTATCTGAAGAGAGGATGGAGTCTTCAGACACTGGGTATGTATTATTTTGCAATCTTTCTTCATATTTTGTAATGGCTGGGTATAATATACTAGTCACTGTAGCGACAACCCAAGTCATTATATTCTGAATTATGCTATTCAGTTCTTCCGAAGTGACCTAAGGAGGCAAGCAGGGGTGAAAAGAAAAATATGGAACAATTTACTGTATTCTGGAAACAGAGGCTAATATTTAATGCTTTATATCAAGGAATGCAAAAGTGGAATACCATCATGGTTTATAAAGATAATAGAGAAAACAGATTTCTTTAGAAGTCCAGATAAATTTCAGGTTGATTTATTCTATACTACAGTGAAATATTTTTAAATAAGATTCCCTCGAATTAAAATTCCCTCAGAATTTTTTTATTATACCATTTATTACTGGTTATTTATTATTTAGCAATAAATGACTTTTGGATATAAAAAAAAGCATCACTATATTGCAAGTATTTTTGGCAAGAAGAATTCTGGTGCTTATGACCCAACAATTTAAAAAAAAATAAACCAGATCACTTCTCACAACTTTTCTCACTACTTTTCAAAAAAGATTCAGTCAAAATATTTGGAGCCTTCATAAGCGTGTCTTGCAGGAATGTGAGGACAGAAAAGAGAGAAAGACACAGGAAAAGGAGCTGCCATATTATATTAACCCTGTCATGTAAGAGAGAGGACTGCAGGAAAACAGAAGCCCTGAGAGTCTCAAGGAGCTAAGGCCCAGGGAGAGATTAGTAGTATGCCTGATAGCTCATAGCTGAACTCAGGAAGAAAGTGGAACAGCCAAGACTGATAGAGGAGGCCTGGAAAGAGACAAGCCCTATGCCTGGTGTGATGGTTAGGCTAATGTCTCAACTCGGCCATGTAATTGTGCCTAGGTGTTAGGTCCAGCAAGCACTGGGCTAATTGTAATATAAAAGCATTTATAGACTTCGATCTCCAGTGAGTTTACTGCATAGATGGCTGATTACATCTGCATCAATCAGGGAGATTGCATCAAGAATGGATGATGCTTTTATCCAATCAGTTGACTGCCTTAAAAGGGGAAGTGATTTCAACATTGAGGGAGAATTTCCCAGCTCATCTTTGGACAGCCAACTTCTTCCAGAAACTCATCAAAGACCTTTCATCAGACTTTCATCAGAGCCCCTGGCTTGCAGCCTGCCTTCAGAACCTGGACTTGTGCATCCCCACGGTCATGTGAGAGACTCTTATAAAATCTTATATTATTGACAGATATCTCCTGTTGATTCTGTTTCTCAAAAGAACCCCGACTAATACACCTGGTTACCCACAGCTGATCTCCAAAAGATGGTAGATTCTGGAGGGGAAGGCAGAGATCCACAACTACCTGTCACATGGCAGGCTGCCAAGATCTACAGTAGTTGACCATAACGATGGGACATTGATTTGGACATTTCATGGCCTCAGAACTGTAAGCTTTTCCCCAAATAAAGTTCCCATTATAAAAGCCAACCCATTTCCGATACTTTGCATCAGCAGCCCTTTGGCAAGCTAAAACACTGCTTATCTTTGCTTGTTTGAAGTCTCAACTTTTAGGTGATTGCCTTTCTCTTATGTCACCTTTTTAGGTGATGAAGTCCTTTTCCGAGAAAACTGCTAGAGACAGATCCAGGCATCCTGACTCACCTGCTACTATTGAGTTTACCAGCTACGTCTGCAAAAGCGTGTTGTGTAATGGCTTCCCATGATAGAATGGGTTTGTAGTATTTGATGCTGTTCCTGTGAAGGCTAGGGCCCTTAACATTCCTCATTATCCCCATAAAATCCTGTCCTGAAGGGACAATATTATCTTTTGATAATAACTTTGGACCACTGAAAAATCCAAAAATTAAATGAAAGTGAAAGTCTAAGGAGAAAAAAGACAAAAATGGCAAATATCAATAGATGATTCATTGTTATCTGAATCACATAATTTTTCCTACTATGACATATTAGAAAATACAATTAATATATTGCATTATCAGTGGATTTTATGATACATACTTTTTCTTGCAAGCAATTTTGTAGGAGGTTCTGATGTCTGTAAAGTTAAGAAAGATGGATCATTTAATTATTACTTATAGTCATGAGTTTATGGAACTTTTTCCAAAATTCCTAATCATTCAATCAGTTTCTTCTCATGTCTTGGAGATTTTCCATAGAAATTCAAAATGAAGAATAAACGTTACTTTTTGTCTAATCCCCCTATTTTACCTCTTCCTTGGATATTGGCCCCTGGATACAGAGACATGCTCCATTACTCATAAAAGCTGAATTATATTTGCTGCAGAAAAGCATATTGCCTGATAGTTCTACTTCTGACCTGCCTTATCTATGCTTGTTTTTTGGTTTGCTAAGGAAGGATATAAGATTGGAGGGTTGGAGTGGGCTAGTCTCTTCTATCTGCTAAATGGCATGATGAGGTATCAAGGAATGTGACCAGAGCTTTCTGATAATCATCTTCAAAGTCCCTAGACCTATCCCTACATCCCACAGTAGAGAGGGAAGATACAGATGATCATTCAATAACTATGGGTGTTAAAAATCACAGGTTTCCAGACATAGTCAATACCAAATTAGATTAGATTAGATTAGATATAACCTTTTTCTGATATAACCTTTTCTGTTCACTATTCTATTACGCACTCTAATTAGAATTATTTTATCATTGCACACTAAGGGACATAAAAAACATAAGTTTCTACATTGTAAAAAAAGAACAAGTCAATCATGAAAATGACAGTATAACAAAACAGTACTTAATTTAAAAAAAGGCCCAATCTGCAGTTCCAATTCATTTTCATATATATATATATTTTTTTTTTGCCAGCAGAGATCCTTTGCTTGTCTTCTTTCTATTTTATTAAAGGAAAGGCGGCACTCTTTTCTTCATTTTTCTTAGGCTTGTACTTTACATTATTAAATTTTCTTTTGCCCAAGGTCTGAAATTCAATTGTGAGAAACAGCCAGAGTAAAAATTTCATCCTAACTCTTGACAGAAAAAGAAAACTTCATTGGTTTCATCTCAGAAATTGGGTAGGCAAAGTAGCAATAGTCCATCCTTAACTAATATATTTTTGCAAAATGGAACTTGGCATGAAAGCTGAGTCAGTGATGTAAATTCCATTCTCTGGCCTCATTTATTTTTCCAGGATCTGGTTTCTTAGGTCAGCCCCGGAACAACTGCCTTCTTGTAGATATTCTGCAACATAATTCTCTGGATACATTTTTCCTACTCTCTCCACATTATACAACAGGCATCAAACTGAACTCTATGAGTCCTAGGTATTCATTGATATTTGTCCCCAAAAGGCTTTCTGCCCCAAAGACATTTACTCTGAGAAAAACAAAAAGACCTAAGAATAAAACTAAGTAAATAAATGAGAAAAGCCTTATTGAAGACTACTATAAATTATTTGTAATAATCAGATAATGATAATATTAAAAATGGCAGAGAAAGGAGCTCCTAAAATTCATTCCTCCCCAAAAGTAATTAATTAACTATAAAATTGTCAAGAATCATCTTTTTCAGAATACTGAAGATTAACGAAAGGCTTAGGGTCATGTAGAGAGTGTTCATTAAGAAAAGTGGCTTAAAAAACTTAAAAAGTGGCTGAGTTTTGAAGGCATGCTTTACCACACCTAAGAGCCCACTGGCAGACTGGGAAGACTGATTGGTTCCAGGTGCTTAAGGAAATCTCTATCCATTCATTAGTGACCACTAAGCTAACTGAGTAGAGATCTTAGTAGCCACATATGACAAAGAATATGGACTTTATAAATTAGTTCAGAAATTCATTAAATAAACAACAGGAAAAACAAACCCTGTGAAGGGGAGAATTTGATTTCCAGAGTTGCTACATTATATTATTTAAAATGTCTATTTTCGCAAGCAAAAATTATGACACATGCAAAGAAACAAGAAAGTATAGCTCATATACTGAAAAAAAATCAACAGAAAATGTGAGGAAGCACAGATGTTGCACTTACTAGACAATGACTTAAAATCAGCTATTTAAAATATGTCCAAAGACCTAACAGAAACCATATATAAAGAAATAAAACATAAGAATGATATATCAACAAATAGAGAATATCAATAAAGAGAAAGAAATGATAAAAAAGAACCTAATGAAATTCTGGAATAGAAAAGTAATGAAAATGAAAATTAATCGATAGACACTGAACAGCAATTTGAGCAGGCAGAAGAATGAATCAGAAAACTTAAAGACAGGCCAAGTGTGATTACTTAACCTGAGAAAGAGAAAGAAAGAGAATGAAGAGAAATGAACACACTCTGAGAGGCTTGTGGGACACTATCAAGTATACTAACATATTCAAAATGAATGTATAAGACTGAGGGGAAAGAGAAAGTGGCAGAAAGAATATTTGAAAAAATAATAACCAAAAACATTCCAACTTCAATGAAAAACATTAATATGCATACCAAAGAAGCTCAACAAACTTCAAGTAGGATAAACCTAATGAAGCACCTAGATACATCATAGTCAGGCTATCAAAAGGCAAAGACAAAAAGAGAATCTTGAGAGCAGGAAAAGAAAAGTATCTGATCAGCTAAAAGGGACCCTCAACAAGATTAACAACTGATTTCTCACAAGAAACCATGGAGGACAAATGGCATTGAGAAAGACATATTTTCATTCATATGACATATTCATTTGCTGAAAGAAAAAGACTATCTACTAAAAATTAATATTCATTAAAACTATCCTTCAAAAAGTAAAGAAGAAATTAAGATATACCCAAATAAACAAAAACGAGAGAATTTATCAATAGTAAAACTGCCTAAAGAGAAATATTAAAGGGAATCCTGAAAGTTGAAATCAAATAATAGAAAATAATTCAAACCCATACTAATAAATAAAAAGCACCAATAAAGGTAACTATACAGGAAAATATAAAAGACTATAAATGCTTTTTGGGTTTGGAACTCCTTTTTCTCTTATTTATAAGACAACTGCACAAAGAAACAATTATAAATCTGTGTTGATGTACATAAAGTATACAAGGATGTAATTTATGTGACATTACAAGAACAGGAGAGGAGAAAAAATGGAACTATATAGAGGCACAGTTTTTATATACTATTGAAATTAAGTTAGTAGACATACAAACAAGATTGTGATAAATAATGATTGTAATTGTAATCCCCAGGGGCAATGGCTACAAAAATAACTTAAAAATACATAGTAAGAGAAATTAAAAGAAAAATGACAAGAGAAATAAAATAGTATAATACAAAAAATCTATTGAGAAAAAGAAATTAGTAATGGAGGAACAAGGGAACAAAAAGACATGAAATATAGAAAACAGTGAAATAGCAGGCATAAATCCTACCTAATGCTACCTTAAATGTAAATGGATTAAACATTCCAAATGACAAATACAAATAAGAACCATGAGATGCCACTGTACACCCACTAGGATTTCTAGAGTCAAATAAAGAGAGAAAGTAACAAATATTGGTAATGATTTTGAAAAATTAAAACCCTTATTCCTTGCTGGTGGAATGTAAAATGGTTCAGCTCCTTTTGCAACTTCCCCCAAAAGTTAAACATAATGTTATCATATGCAGTAGATTGAATTATATACCTGGGGAAAAAAACATTCTTAATCTTGATCCACATCCCTGTGGGTTTGAACTCAATATAAATAGGGTCTCCTGAAGATGTTATTTTAGTCAAGGTGTGGCCGAAATTAATGAGGTTAGGCCTTAATCCAGATTAAGGGA
>PVKH010000703.1:0-35232 GCA_004027955.1 Chaetophractus vellerosus
ATAGCTGATCAGGATAAGCTTGACCAAATGGTTTTCATTTGGGAGAACATACATACATAGGTAGAAGAAAGGGAAGCCAAGCTACTGGACGTGATGGAACTAGCAGAAAAATTCTGGTGTGATCATATGTCATTGGTAGTTACCACTAAAGACACACAAGATTTCATCCGGGACCTAGAGGATCCTGGAATTGACCCATCAGTAGTGAAACAGCAGCAAGAAGCAGCAGAGGTAAGCAGAAAATCTCACTTATAGTTAAATAATAAATTTAGGGGCCTTGGGTTCCATGGTTAATATTAGGAATCACTCTGTTAAAATGTATTTTGGGTTTAAAAAATAGTATGCATAGTGATATATTATGAGATAGGGCATACCCATAAATTTCACTTGTAGAGTATATATTTTAAAATGTTTCCTCCATCTCCACTGCTTCTGCCTTATTTCAGGGCTTCATTATCTCTTCTTTTGGCTTCCAATGTCATCTAAAAGTGGTGTTCCTGCCTGCAGACTCTCTTCCTTGGCAGGCCTGTAACCTTGATGCCAGTTGTCTCTCTAGAACTACTCTTATTGAATCACTGCTTAAAAGTTCTCAGAGGCATCCACTGCCTGCTGGACCAAGTCCAAACTCCCTAGAACAGGGTATGCAGCCTTTTGCATCCTAACTTCACCCATACAAGATGTTTCCAAAGCCATTTTTTTTTCCTGCTGCTCCTTCACACAGACTTCTTATCTCCCATTAATTAGAAAGTGACTTTTCCCAAAATTGCTATGCTCTTTCTAGCTTCCACACCTTTGCACATTTCATTTCCTTACCCTAGAAAATGTCCTTATGGCCACTTCTCTGACAAAATCCCACACAAACTTTAAGGTTCAGATGGATGATTACTTCCCTTGTAAAATCTTTTCTTACATACTTGGCAGAGTTATTCCATCTGGGTTCCCATAACACTTTCCTCTTGGAAAGGACTCTACTCGTATGATTTATCATCGCTTATGCTGTGTCTTTGCTAATGCACTGTGAGCTCCTTGAGGGGACTGGCTGTATCTATTTTTCTTTGTATCCCCAATGCCTGGTTTAGAGCTTGGTTCATGCTTATGAAATGTGTTCAAGGAATAAATGTATTTAACCAAAAAGATGAAAGCAAAAGTAGAATATTGCATTTCTGCTGTCGTTTACGAGTACTAGGGTAATGACTTATAATGTAAATCCAAGGCTATATTATCCTAAATCTACTAACAGAGAGTTATATATATTTTTAATATACATAGCCAGACTATTTGGTTTGAAAAACAAAATGTTTTTCTACACTTTTCAATATTGTTGATATTTTTTAAGAATTTGCTCTGCTATTTGTTACATGTAATTCTTTCTTAAGTGTTATCTTTATAATAAATGTTATTTATTACTCATTTCAAGGGTAATGTTTTCTCTTTTCAAAATATTCCTCCTGTTATCTTGTTTGTTGCAGGAACAGAAAACAGCGAGAAGAAAATAAAAATTGACCATAATCCCAACCCCTAGAAATAACAATCATTAATACCCTTATGTATATCTTTTTAGTTTGTGTGCTTTTGCTGAAGATTTCAAAGCTGTTATTTTCTTATTCTAGGCCATAAGGGAAGAAATAGATGGACTACAGGAAGAACTGGAGCTAGTCATTAACCTAGGATCTGAGCTCATTGCTGCTTGTGGAGAACCCGATAAACCCCTTGTCAAGAAGAGCATAGATGAGGTACAACTGGCATATTTTCTGCTTTTATCAGAATGCTTTTTTTATTTAGTTAGCTAAAATATATTTGATAGAAGTAGTTGAGAAATTTGACATATGGCACCAGGACTAAAAGAGTTCTAATATTTATATTGTAGTTAAATTCAGCATGGGATTCGCTAAATAAAACTTGGAAGGACCGGGTTGACAGACTCCATGAGGCGATGCAGACGGCTGTTCAGTACCAGGATGGGCTGCAGGTGAGGGAATTGCCGTATGTCTGCTGGCCTTAGCTGGGAGGAGGAATCAGGCTCATTAATGCCTACAAATTTGTGCTTTGGCACCCCCCCAAGGCTGCAAGTGTGCACACAGTTGTGGACAAATCTATTTCTGCCGTTGTCTCACCTACTTTAGCTCATGTTTTGTCTTATAGGACATATTTCTGACACTACAGAAATGTATAGATTTATGTACATATATAAACACAATTTGATACACACATGCAGTGAAATTTATGTTGAGAGGAAATATTTTCATTTTTTTAAGTGAAAGTAAATTTTCCCATATAGTACTTTTCATAAATGGCTTAGTACCAGACAGTGAAATGGAACTAAATCTGAGTTCTGTTCTAAAGTTGAGTGGACTAAGATGAAAGGAAGTAAACACTATCTAAAAATATCACCAAGTTTAACTAAAGTCAGAAGTAAAGAAATTTGATTTGAAGCCAGTGTTCTCCATGCACTGAAATAGATTTCTGTTTCATTAGGTCATAATCTAGTGTGTAAAAGGGTTTTTTTTTTCCTTTCCTCTCTATGTAACTCCTTTTAGTAGTTGTTTTTCACCTCTCTTAAGAGTTCTCATTCAGTTTATTAACCATTTCTTTTTTATATATATAAAATTTCTCATGTCAGTTGAGGCCATCTCAGGGATATTTCTTTCCCTACCTCCTTAGCTTTGTTCCATTTCCTAACAGGCTGGCAAGAGATTAATCTCTCATCTGTCCTACCATATGGAAAAAACCTTTCTAAGTATTTCCATAACACCAAGCAAATAAATATTACTTCTAAAGCTCAGATGAGAACATCTTTTCCTTTTTGATTATACCACTGCATTTCTATATTTGTAAAAATAAATCTCACAGGCCAGGCTTTATGCCAACTGAAAAGTGTTTTGAACTATAGACATGTATGAAAAATTTTAATAATTTATTGATTGGCTAGGTATCAATATAATGGCCAATAACTAAACTGCACTCCAGCCTCTGTCTGTGAGGCCAGGTCATGATTTTCACCTAGCTTTTCATTTAGTTGTGCTCTCTTCTGTGGCTAAAGATGGCACCACCACCATGCTCAGCCATTTGACATAGGGAGGTCACAGGCAAGGCACCAGGGCACTAGGAGAACAGTGCAAATCATAGGTCCTGTTGGTTGTGTTTTAGTAGCCTCATCTGTGTGAATGAAGGGCAGCTTGATTTATTGAATAGCTCTGGCTAGATGTTGACAGCTCCAGATGCAAGGGAGGCTTCAAGGTTTGATTGTAAAGTAAAATAAATTTTATTTCCCAGTTTGTTACTGAAATTCTTTTTAAAGGTTTATTGATGATAACTTGAAAGTGCTTATTTATTTTTTGCTATGGTCTTGCAACATTGTTAAAGTGTGAAATAATTTTGTTATGTATTCAGTACCTGGAAAAATATGATCTGAGACATTTTAGAATGTTTATATTACCGAAAAAGAATAAGAAAAATAGGAGATTCTGAGTTCTTTGTTGGAGTTCAGATTAATGGTCTAAATATCAGTCATTTGTGTGTGCTGGATTTCAGTGCTAATCCAAATAACAGCTAAGGGTTAGTTGAGCCATGTAGTTTGCTCAAGTACTGAACAATAAACTTCTTACTTATTTTAGTAATCAAATAGATTTTTAATCTTTTTCTTTCAATGTATTTTCACTGGCTGCCTTTTAGACCAGCATAAAAGAGCATAGAGAATTTTGCATATGATTGAATTTATAAAATTTTTTTCAAATGCACTTTAAAAATTATATTCTCAGATCTATTCAGCAAAGAATTACTTTTTCAGATTCGGATGCAGAATTGGAGGTTTCTTCTATTTCATATTTGGGACAATGATTTCAGTATGTTGCTATACTTTAACATTGTATTGACTCATTCCATAATATCTTTATAGATTTATGATTGTATTCCTCTGTAACACTTGAGATGTAGCAGTTTCAAATGTCTTATTATAATAACACATTGACTAATATGTTTTTTAGGCAGTTTTCGACTGGGTAGATATTGCAGGTGGTAAATTAGCTTCAATGTCACCAATTGGAACAGATCTTGAAACCGTCAAGCAGCAGATTGAAGAACTAAAGGTATGGGTTAGGTTTAAGTACTTTAGCAAAAACTTCCTGCATTTTAAAGTTCTTGCTTCACAGATTCTTTGTACAATTTATTTCTTTTAGGTAATTGAAATAGTACATTTTTATTATGAAGCTGATTTAATATTTTATTTAAAAATCATTGACAATAGTACCTGACACATAGTAAGCAGTATATTAGTGCTTATTTAATAAATAAAATAAAATACTAGTTGTTTTCTTATTATTAGGTCAATACATGTTCACGATAGAAAAGTCAGAAAGTACAAGTAGAAAGGAGGAAAACAAATTTTTAAACCACGCAAAAGGTTATGTACCCAGAGGCAGCCACTCTTAAGATTTGGTTTATAGTCTTTCAAGTCTCATGTTGAGGCAGGATGGGCTGTGGGATGTAATTATAGATGTATTTACAGATAGGTGGATCATATGGTAAGGAATTTTTTTAGCTTTTTTATCCAGTAGTATATTGTTACCAATACATATACAGCAACATTTTAATTTTCTTCAGTGTGGTCTGAGTAATCCATTTAGTCTAACAGGCTAAAGACACATGTATTGTATAATAATGTTTCTCAAAATGATTGTTTTGTAAATGTTTGTTGTTTTTCCATCTGCTTTGCCCTGTAATTTTTGCATTTGTGGCTTTTGATCTCCAGCTGTGAAAATGGCTAGACTCTTTCTTCTTTGAATTCTTCATTTATCAAAGTGAGATCAACTATTTCCTGCCTCATTTTAAGCCCCAGTCCACAAAGACATCACATCATCTTCAACAAACTCCACTAGATTTTCATATGAAATTACTATGTGGCTTTAAAATTGTAACATTTTTCCATAAGTATGACATAGATTATTTCATTTGGAAACAGTTTACTTTTTAGTAATTTTACTGTTACCATCCTTAGATTGAGATTTTTAAAAATCTAGTAAAGTAGTAAATAAATGATATACTTTATGTTCAATTACAGATGTGAAGGGGAATTTATTTTAGATACTTAAGGATATCTTACTAGTTTCCATATCACAAACTTGTTAGCAGTGCTCACTCTGAAATCAGGTTGCCTGAGTTTAGATCACAACCCATCCAATTCCTAGGGAAATTGGATAGATAACCTAGGGAAAGTTATGTAACTGGTGTCACCTCTGCATCCTTAGCTTAAATTGAGAATAAAATTATTTTCCTTATAAGTTTGTTGTGAGTACCTTTAGCACATAACAAGTGCTCGGTTATTGTTTTTTATTATTATTTTCATAAGTTTGAAAAACTTGGGAGACTGCTCAGCCATTAATTATTTATTATTGCAGATTAAAATCAATAGGATATTTTATAAAGGAGCAATTTCCTGTTAAAAGCAACCATTTGCTAACCTATTAATTGGCAAAGTCAAGATTTAAATATATGTCAGTAACTTGGGAAGAGAATATTATTATTCTGTGTCAGGAGTGGGTGAAGCATAGGAATAATAATGTTAATGAGCACAGCTGCAGAAAACATAAAATTATCGTGGATGTAAGATGTATGTATGTTTTAGAGCAGAAAATATTAATTTGACTTTCTTAGAAATACCTTTTTCTGGGTTTCCTATAAGTCAATATATATTTTACTTTTTTCCTAAAATTTCAGAGCTCAATTATTGAATATATATAATTAGGCTTTGAAATAAGTTCCGTCTTAAAATTTGTTAATTTTTCATTGTAGAGAACAAAAATAGAATATAAAAGATTATGAGTAGATACATCTTTCCATCAGGAAATATTGAATAAAGAGAAAAGTTTTCCCTTATCTTTTTTGTCTATAATTATTTTATTAGGAAACTCTGTATTAGATTTTTATCCTTCTTCACTTCCCCCGATAAGAAGTGTGAATTAGAATAAGATATAACCCATAGAATTTTTTTAAACTTACTAATTTATATTAAATTCCCTTGCATATCTTTTTTTTTTTTTTGATTAGCAATTTAAATCAGAAGCCTATCAACAACAGATAGAAATGGAGAGATTGAACCATCAAGCAGAGCTTTTGTTAAAGAAAGTAACAGAAGAGAGTGACAAACACACTGTTCAGGACCCATTAATGGAACTGAAATTGATATGGGATAGCCTGGATGAAAGAATTATCAACAGACAGGTAAATACCAGGGTTTTGTTAAGAAGTTACACATTTTCAATTTCATACGTTAATGTAAAATAATTACTGAAAATTGAGAGTTTGCAATTCTGAGCATAAACTTTTGAAGACACTAAGTTCCTTTGTTTCATTAGAACTCTTCCTGGTTCTCAAGTGTAATTTTTTTTTAAACCACAAAAATGATGCAAACTTGAAATGTAGAAAGATGTGATGATTAGATTTCTTTGGATATGTTTATGGACTTCTGCAGTATGGAACAATTGATTTTTGGCCTCTGTTCTATAAGTGTACATCATTCATAATATCAAATTCATAAATTAATTTCCTTTCTCATCACTTTCCTGTAGCATAAGCTGGAGGGTGCTTTATTAGCTCTGGGGCAGTTCCAACATGCTCTGGATGAACTGTTGACATGGCTGACAAACACTGAGAGCTTGCTGGGTGAACAGAAACCTGTTGGAGGAGACCCTAAAGCCATTGAAATTGAACTTGCCAAGCATCATGTATGTATTTGTTATTGCATGTTATGTTTCTTCTCTATGTATCTTAAAAGTAACGCACATCAGTAATGGGAAGTCCATTTAACATAGTAGAGGTGGGAGAATTGATGCCCTGTTCCAGTTATTTTGGCAGGAATTAGGTAGAGAGCTTTTAATTCTGTCTCTTTCTTTGAGTGGTTAAAAATGACTCCTTTTCTTTTTTTCCTTCCATTTCCCAATGATCAAAAGTTGGAGCACTTGGATTTCCTAGCACAGATGCTGGCCAAAGGGAGGGAATGTTTACAGCCTTCTCCTGATTCCACTCCCCCTGCTCCTGGACTCTGGCTTGTGTAGTGGGACTCAGACCATTGGGAAGAATGGATTTTATAGAATTATCTTTTATTGACCATGACACAATTGAACGTTTGCATTTTGAAAGTAAAGTGATTTATGTGGTTAACTTATCAAAGTACGTGATTCTATAAAGATAAGCCCTTACTCAGTTGATTTTTCAGCCTTTGCAAAACACCCCCTGACCATATGCCTCAGAAAATGAGTGAATATAGTCAGAGAATCAATGATCTCAGATGGTTGCTGCTCTTTACTGAAAATCCTGTCTGGTCTGGATTTCCCTCCAGATGTGTGATGTCTTACATAGGACCAAGAAACATTCCTTTTCCTCACTGTTGTCAACCCAGAGTCAGTGAGTGTAGGGTAGGATTACGATCAATTCTTACTAAGATTAGAGGGAGGTTTCTTCTGGTTTCCAAAAATGTAAACATATTCTTCTTAAAAGGAAACTATAACTGAGGCTATATTTATTCTTTAAAATGTAATTCTTTTAAGTATAAGAAATTGATTTTTTAGCTTTGGGTGTGCTTTCTGTACTTACCACTCTTGTCCAAGTATAGTACATTTAAGTGATACTAATCTATTCTTTTATTTCCATGTTGTAAAAGGAAAGCCTTATTTGCCAGGATCTATAATAAGTATTTCATATATATGTATTTTCTAATAAAAAGACCGCTAAACCTTGGAATGTTGTCTTTGAGTATCCCTGATATATACAGTGAAATCTCTTTTCCTTGAGAGTTGGGGCCTTTCAGGATCCCTGTCAACTTAACAGTTGCTTCTAGCACCTCTCCAACTAGGGAAGATACAAGACTATTTTATGGCTATTATTTTTCCCTTTCATAATGCTAATTATAAATTATAACACTATACATATTAGAAGTGTAATAATTTCATATTTGAAAATGGATATATAAGAGTAAAAATAAAATATCTTTTCAGTTAATTAAGACATGAAAATTAAGTTATGATTACATGGTGTTATCTTAATATTTTCAGGTTCTCCAAAATGACGTATTAGCCCATCAGTCCACAGTGGAAGCGGTTAATAAAGCAGGAAATGATCTAATTGAATCAAGTGCAGGAGAAGAAGCCAGCAGCCTCCAGAACAAACTTGAGGTTTTAAATCAACGCTGGCAAAATGTTTTGGAAAAAACAGAACAAAGGAAGCAGCAGCTGGATGGTGCCTTGCGCCAGGTGAATAAGAGAATAAATTCTCAAACTTTCTGTAGCATTCAAGACGAAAATAGCATGGTTTAATGGACTCTTGTTTGATTTTTATACCTCAAGGAGAGAAGTAAAGATAAGTGGGATAAAGAATAGAGCAGAACTGAATGTAGCTTTCTAGTTCTTAGCCTAATACTCTTATCTACTAGAGCTCTCCTGATGCAAATCTAGTGGCACCTGGTGGTTCTTAAGAACGCTCAGAGAGGTTCAGCAGCCTGGGATTGTTTGAACATTGTATTGTGCTTCAAAGGGACAGTGTGTATGTCCCAAATTAAAATTCTCTATCACTCCAGGCCAAAGGGTTCCATGGCGAAATTGAGGATTTGCAGCAGTGGCTGACTGAAACAGAGCGTCATCTGTTGGCATCCAAACCTCTGGGAGGTTTACCGGAAACAGCCAAGGAGCAGCTTAATGCCCATATGGTAAGTACATTATTTCCAACAACTCTAGCCTGCGATTAAGAAACTGACCCTTTTGTGGGCTTTGGTCATACATAAAGCATGAGAGCAGGAATTAAAGGATATACAGTTTTGTAGCAGAAACCCCTGTGTATAAATGCTAAAGATAAAAACACCATTTGTTAACTGAATTTTTCTAGTCAGAACCTATTCCTTTTTTTTTTCCCATATAATACACTTTATTTTTAAAGTTTTAGATTACAGAAAAGTTACATCAAAAGTATAGGGGATTCCCATATACTCCACCCCCTCCTACATTTTCCCCTATTAATAACATCTTACATTAGTGTGGTACATTTGTTACAATTGATGAACAAATATTGAAGCATTGGTACTAACCAAGGTCTATAGTTTACATTATGGCTTGCACTTTGCACCATACAGTTTTATATGTTTTGACAAAATGTATAATGGCCTGTATCCATCATTGCAATATCATACAGAACAATTCCAATGCCCTAAAAATGCCCTCTGTTCCATCTGTTCTTCCTTCCCTCTCCCCTCAGAATGTCTGGTAACCACTATCTTTATAGCAATGTTACAAGTTCTTTCATTACTACAATAATAATAAGTCTACTTTGGTCCATGATTGCATACCTGCCTTATCTTTGTTCATTCCTCAATCTTGAGGATCTGTGGATGGTGATGCCCACTCTGCTTCAGATTGAGAAGAGACTTAGCTATCATGGGGCAGATGGAAGGAACTGTTTTGCTTATAGTTGTAGATACTCTTTGTTTTTTGGAATGGAGGTTGTCCATCCTGATCATTTTGTTCATTGTCCTGGGAATGTCCAATGAACTGGAGAGTAGGTGTTGGCTGCAACTCTGCTGAGATTCAGGACTTAACCGGCATATGCATAGACCAAAGATTTAAGTACCTGGGACATATATTTAATGGGTATAGTGCTAATTATAAGTTCAAATAAAAGGGGTAGAAGGATCATGTGTAGGGAAATTATAAGTGAGTCTAACTCTGTTACATTGTGGAGATAGGTTATCATATATTCTAAGGTAACGCCCACTGACAGGGTGCTGATTTCATGGGGTTGTGTGCCTTGCCTGTAGTGTCCAGGTGTCTCTAGAGCCTTTGGGAACACCCCTGTTTGAGGCTTTGTTTGCTGTGGCAGTTAGTGAGATCCACCTGAGACATGCATAAGTGTAACCTCTGGAGTGATCTCCTGATTCGCTTTAAAATCTCTCAGCCCCAAAAATGATTTTGTATTTAATGTTTCTCCCTTTTGGTCAAGGTCTTTTTCCAAATGCATCGCTGGTTGGTGCTTGGTATTAATCCCTCAGTGCCAGAGAGGCTCATTCCCAGAAGTCATGTCCCATACTGGGGGGACAGGGGAAGATAGTGAGTTAATTTGGTTAGTTTGTCTTAGAGGCCACATTTGAGTAACAAATATGTTTTCAGGAGGTAGCTCTTAGGCAATAGTTATTATTAGGTAAGTTTCAATTTTACAAGAATAAGCTTCAAAATTACAAGCATTAATATCAAAGGCTTGGCATGTTGGTATTTTTTCTTTCATTAGTCACTGCTTATGTAATCTAGAAAGTCTTGCCACTTTATTTGAGATCATAGCAGGATTCCTCAGGATGGGAGTTTAATATGTTGTTGGCTATTGTGTGGGTCTCCACCCACTGAGATAACACCCTGTGACAACATAAACTCATTACAATATAAGAGAGGCATGCCCCAGGTACACCCTTCCCCACATATCCCCCCACCACTGAACAACCCACCCCAGTGAGCCTCCACTACCATAGGTGCTGAAAAACCACTCCCACAATTGTAGTTTCAACCATGGTCTTCAACCTGTCAAGGGTTCACCTGTTCCTTCCTTCAGCCCTTCCCCCATCTCCATGGATAATCCAACCCACCCCCAACCCTGCTCACACTCACACTCCACCACCATCAGCCCCACTCACATTGCTGCACCACCATTACCCCCATCTACTACCAAACAATCACCATCCACTTTATCATAGATTCTGCCTAGACTGAGCATCAGATCACCACTCTCCACTCCGCTTTCTATCTTCTGTTAACCTATCTTCCCGTCTCTATCTCCATGAATTTGCTCAATATCCTTAGTCTATTTCAGTGAGGTCATGCAATGTTTGTCCTTTAGTGACTTGCTTACTTCACTCAACATAAGGTCTTCAGGGTTCATCCATGTTGCCACATGTGTCAATACTTCATTCCTCCTTACAGCTGAGTAATATTTCATTGAATGTGCATACTACCTTTTGTTTCTCCGTTCATCCGCTGATGGACACTTGGGTTCCTTCCAGCTTCTGGCAATTGTGATTAATACTGTGGTGAACATTGGTGTTCATATCTGTTCATATCCCTGCTTTCAGTTCTTTTGGGTATATATTCCTTGCAGTGGGATTGCAGGATCATATGGCAGTTCTATATTTAGCTTCCTGAGGAACTGCCAAACTGTCCTCCACAATGGCTGCACCATTCTACATTCCTACCAGCAGTGGATGAGTGTTCCTATTCTGCCACATCCTCTCCAAAACTTGTAATTTTCTGTTTTTTTAAATAGCAGCCAGTCTAATAGGTGTAAGAGGATATCTCATGGTGGTTTGATCTGCATTTCCCTAATAGCTAGTGATGTTGAGCATCTTTTCATGTGCCTTTTAGCCATTTGTATTTCTTCTTTGGGAAAATGTCTATTCACATCTCTTGCCTGTTTTTTAAATGGGTTGTTTGTCCTTTTGTTTTCTAGATGCAAGATTCTTTATATATATTGGACATTAGACTTTTATTGGATAAGTGGTTAGTCAGAACCTATTCTTTATTTCAAATGTTGGTATGTCAGGATATGAAAAAGAGGATTTTAGAAATGTAGACATTGTTTTAGAAACAAACCTCATCCCATAAAAATTGATAAGCTTGTATGGGTAGTAATAAAATGTTGTTTAAATTAAAAACTGTTATGCTTTGAATGAGGAGAAAAATCCCCAAAGTAATCAGAATGGGCTTTAAAATTATTGTTGTAAACTTTTGCTAATCCCATCTAGTTTCATGGAATGCTGGAACATGTGTTCTTGTAAATGAAAGCTACTTGCTTGTTTGTATGTTTGTCTATTTCAGTCGTGATAGTGATTTGTCTTCAACTTAATGCTTATAACCAGATTTGAACGAGGGGAGACTTTTGTTTAATTGTCCAGCTGGAGCATAGTGCCTGTAGGCCATTCCCATCCAGATTCTGTTGCACTGTCAACTCTTCAGTATAAGGAGGAAATCTATATGAAACTTGGAACTCTGGCTTGCTTCCATAGAAATATGGACTTCCTTTGATTTTTTTGACATTTCCTGTTCATTTCCCATTATAATTCAGCTCTAAAAGATATCCAAGAGAAAACAATTTTCAAAATTTGAAAACTATTCCTCTAATATTTACAGTCATGAATTGCATCAGAAATGTTCTTTTTAATATTCAAATACTCATGATTAATATCTTAAGAAATTAAAGTAGAAGTACTTAGGGATTTGGCAAAAGAATTTGCACTCTCCAGTAGATATCTCATATTTTAGTATCTTACACTGCACTTACTTGGAAATAATTTTGAATTTGGTGGTAGAGAGGAGGTAACCTTTTTGTAGAACAAATAAAAACACAATGACACAGGGTAATATCCTAGTCATTGCACAGTTGCCGTGGGTAGTTAAAATAAATCCTATTAATCCAATATAGAATTTTCGGGAGTTCTTTAAGATAGTTGTAGATATTTTCGTTGTTTTAGAAAATTAACGTGTGTGTTTGTTTATTTTTGTTGCCCTAAGAAGCCCATTTGTTTCACTGCAAAAGTAACTGACTAAAAAATAACTTTAGCATGCTTGTTTTCCCTCTCCCAAAAGCCTGACTGACTTCCCCAAGCAGCTCCTTACTTTCCAGAAGGTAGCTTCCTAGCTTCTACAAGTATCCATTAATTATAAATTTATTGATATCTTGAACAAATAGATGCTTGGGGTTATTCTCTAATAACATAAATATTTAAAATGTGACTTTAGAAGAATATAAATAAGAACTTGGAAAAAAACAGCTTATCTTTAGAATATTTTACTTTTAGGAAATTTGTGTATCAGTTTATTTGGTTTGGTTGGAATATTTGAAATGGATTTACTATAATCCAATGTAATTTACCAGTTTACAGAAATCCCTCGATTTAAAGAATTCTAAGGAGCTACTGATAGGTGTAATACTGTTTCAGTAATGTTCTTTCAGATTTGGTTGTATTGGAAACAAAGAAAATTAGAAAACCTGGAATATTATTATTTCATTAGTTTTTATCTATATTTAAAATTTTTGTTTTAGAATTAAAAGCTTACTAGGTAAATATTGGAAAAATGTTTAGAAAGTGGTTATTTTTTAAAAGGCTTAAGATGTAAAGTTTTGGGGTGGTAAAAATGTTGTAGAGTTAGTGATGGTTGCATACTTTTGTGAATATACTAAAAAACACTGAATTATATATTTTTAAATGGTGAATTTTATGGTAAGTGAATTGTATCTTAGTTGAAAAAAAGAATTATAAAGTTGAAAATGTTAGTGCAACATAGAATATATAAAATTTCAGTAGGAGCTATGATTTGACCCGCATTAGAATTGAAGCAATGAAATAGACCTGGCCTCAATTCTTAAAAATGATGTTCAACTTTTATTTCACTGGTCTTAAATTATGAATTTGCTTAAGCAAGGTTTTCTTACATTCTTTATAGAAGATATATACTGAAAGCTTTAAAAATGTTTTAAATGAGAATAATATCCAGAGTATCAGAAGTTTGGCTTTTGTGATTTCAGTGTTTGAATATTGCTTTACAACCTTACCATGATTGAATGGATTGATGGTGAGAAGCACCATTTCCAAGACTTCTTGCAAACAGGGTATGGCTGTTGGTTTAGGTGTTATTTCAACATGTGAAACATCATGTCGGAGTTCATATGTCAGATAGAGATGAAAATATGTTAAGGGATTTGAGCGTAATAACCTGGAAAAATAGGACTCTTAGATTTTATTCTTTTAAAATTATATAACTTGGGGATATTTCAATTTAGGAAGTCTGTGCTGCTTTTGAAGTTAAAGAAGAAACATATAGGAGTCTTATGCAGAAAGGCCAGCAGATGCTTGCAAGATGCCCCAAATCTGCAGAGACAAATATTGACCAAGACATAAATAACTTGAAAGAAAAATGGGAATCAGTGGAAACCAAACTCAACGAAAGGAAAGTATGTGTTTTGACTAATACAATATAATCAATGTTTTACTTGTTTCAGTTCATGGATTTTGCCTTATTTCTGAGTAGAACTATCAGGAGTAGAACTTCTGTTGATCCTTGTGTTTTCTTTGTATACAATTGGGGGTTTCATGGAATCAGTCTTAACACAGGACAACAGTTAAAATGGAACTCTTCAGACATACATAGATCAAGCATAACTCAGGTATATTTTTAAATGTTCAAACCATTTTAAAATGTTCAAACCACTGAAATTCTGGGTTGTTAAATAATTCTATCCTAACCACACTTATTAAAAGCAAATAGCTACATGAAGAGGGAGAGAAAAAAAATTGAGAGAGCAAGTTGATGGTATATACATATTTATAAACATTTACATAACAGGAACTAAAATCAATGTCAAATTATAAATATATTTTTCTTTTTGTCATTTTTTAAACCACAGCAACAATCTAAGAAATCCTAATATTACTGTTTAGTGCTATAAGAAAAATGATAGGATAGTAGTACTAAATTACATGCGATCAAACTGACAGAACATGTTTTGGTCCAAAAATGAATTGTATGAATGTGATTTTTTTTTCTTTTTACAAACTCAGTTTCATAATTGAGTTCTGTGGTTAAATGCCAAAAAACAGGATTTTTGTATATATTGAAATTTTATAGCACTGAGATGCTTTTCACTGTAGTTAAATGCGCTTAGTTTGTCAGTATTTCAGCGAAAGCCCATTACATTCATAAACTGTTTAGTTAATATAGATTATGAATAAATAAAGTAGGGATGAAAAGGAAATCTGCCAGAGAATGATTAAATTGAAAAAAAAAAAAAAAAAAAAAACAACTCTTAACATCATCAAATACTAAATAATCTGTATTTTGCAGACTAAACTGGAAGAGGCCCTCAATTTGGCAATGGAGTTTCACAATTCTCTCCAAGACTTCATCAACTGGCTTACCCAGGCAGAACAGACTCTAAATGTAGCTTCTCGGCCAAGTCTTATCCTAGACACAGTCTTATTTCAAATCGATGAACACAAGGTATGTAGTGACTCAAATGGACAGCATTCTCCTTTCAGATCTCTCAGACACTGGGCTGTTTAATGTCAAAAGCATCAACTTGGTAGTTTGAAAGCTTTCTTTTGTCCTTTAAAACATTTTCAATTTATGATGCAGTTTGTAAGATCAGTTTTTCACTCGTATCTATTTATGTCCCTTTTTTTGGTAAAGGTCTTTGCCAATGAAGTAAATTCTCACCGTGACCAGATAATAGAGCTGGACAAAACTGGAACCCACCTAAAATATTTTAGTCAGAAACAAGATGTTGTCCTAATTAAGAATCTGCTTATCAGTATACAAAGTCGATGGGAAAAAGTAGTTCAACGATTAGTAGAAAGAGGAAGATCTTTGGATGATGCAAGGAAGAGGGCCAAGCAGGTAAATCTTGATAAAAGCTCTGAGTGGGGCACAAATCAGTTCTTGTTGCTGAAGTATATATTATGTTATTAAAGTGCTTTTATTGCAGGCTAACTTAGGTATAACAAATCAACAGCACAGAGCCAAGGTATTTTCTAAAAGGGCTGTGGCCTAAGTTTGGATGCTGACATCTCTCATGAACCTGGCAGCAGCTTCAGGTTCTTGGGACTAATCTTGATACAAATGATTATTGCTTGTCTTTATACATGGCTGTTAGTATTAAGGCCCAAAATGAGGTCTTTAAGTTTTGCTATTGGGTTTTTGTTTTGTTTTTTGCTCTGCCCTTTCAGCCTACACTCTCATGCTCAGAGTGAGTCATCATAGTTTATTATATTGCTACATTTTGCCAATTCGTAACCCATACTATCTTCACAAACTATCACAGCCAACAGCCAACATTTATCCATCCAGACAGAAGCCTTCTGAAAGGGCATATTCTGTGTCTGAGTTGGTTGGCACTCCTCACCTCTCTGAATCCATGCAGCTAACAAAGCATTCGTTTCTTCTCTAATGTTTTGATACAACCCCATCCCACTTTGAAATTAATGGTTTGAATCTTTTGAGGCTGCATCTAACTAATCATCCAACTGTTACAGTCCATGGTATTCAGATTCAAAATACTCGGCACCATGACTAGCTGCTGATTTCGTTTCTTATTACTGTAACATCTTGGTTTTTGATTCAGTTGTTGATTATAGTTCTCTCACTTTGACAATTTATGTGCCTATTCTGGCTTCCATTTTCTCATGTTTAAATTGAATTGTGGGAGGGATTGACAGGAGAGCAGGTTTATAATGAGATGATCTCTAATAAGCCCTTGCAGCTTTGTGATCCTGTGCCCTTTATTGTGCTCTTATTGTTAAATGTCTTCTTGTTACTTCATTATTAATGTGTTTTGGTATACAACAGTATTTATTTTGATTACTTAAGTTTTTGTTATTTATCTGTTCATGTAAGTTTATTGTGAGAAATAACTTATAACCAATTTCACAATTTGGTATCTAAAAACAGTACCCACCAGTGCTTTACAATAAGCAAAATTAGGGAATGTGGCTGAAATAAAATATATAGCACCAGAATATTTGCAACATCATAGGTCTCAGAGAGAATTATATTTTGTTAGACAACAAATATAGACCATAAAACAGGTATGTGAGGCATAGGCATTAATTTGAGTATATTTCAATAGCAGCAATAAAGATGTTGAATAGCCTTTGTATTAAATATGAGTGTAATGGCCTATTTTTGTTCTTGCCACTTTTTAAAACCAATTTATAAATTTTATCCTTGCCTCCTCCCCCTTTTTGTTCTTTTTTCTTAATATAGGTATTAAAGATTTTATGTAAGACGTAAACTCAATCTGTCAAGAGACAGCAGTGGACAGAAAAAAAACCTGAGGGTTTCACAATTACTAAGCAAAAGAAAGGGGTGAAAGTTCTACCTGTTGTTCTCTAACTCTTTCTAGGTCCATTGCTATTTTTGTTAAAGCTGATATGTTTGAATGAATTATAACAAAGTGACCATGGGGTGGTACAACCATAAATGCCAGGCATTATCAAGAAATTTTGTAATCTGCTGACAAAAATATTATTATTTTCCCCTTCAGGGGAAATTTGAATTAATAATTTTAACAGTTCCATTAGTATGAATTTCTGTTTAAAAATATGCTAGATTTCAAGTATGGTAAGTATATTTGAAAGTTTTTTGGACAAAAATGTGAATTTCTTTTACAGTTCCATGAAGCATGGAGTAAACTTATGGAGTGGCTAGAAGAGTCAGAAAAGTCTTTAGATTCTGAACTGGAAATTGCCAATGATCCAGACAAAATAAAAACACAACTTTCTCAGCATAAGGTGAGTCTATAATTATGAAAAACATCATGTTGATCTATAATTATGAAAAGCATGCTATCTCATTATATGTCTCCAGATCACTTTAAAATTCTTACTTGATCTTGTATTTATTTATTACTAGAGGAAAAAGGCTGTCCAATGTGGACCTATATTAATTCAAACCCAACTGCCCTTCACATTGGCCAAATGGTGAGGATGTCTTTCTTCCCCAGGGATCTTTCAGTAATGATTCCAGGGTTAATTAAAAAACAAAACAAAACATACAAACGTAAAACTGGAAGTTCTCTACAATCTAAAACATATAAAGCATTTATAGTGTTTTGAATCTTGACATTTCAAATTTTTCATGACAACTATCTTGTAATTTCTTTCTTAGGCAATGTCCACCTTCAAAATAGTTTTGTAGTAAAAAATAATAGTATCATTCCATGAAATATTTTTTGCCATATAGATTATTTTAAACAGTAAAAATTGAGAAAATTGGCTACCCTACCTAAATTGTTTTTTTATTTCGTATATGTATGTGTATGTGTATGAAATTCCTTCCCTCCGCACAAAACCATATTGTCAGTGACTTCCTTGTATAGATGAGAAGCATATAGATGCATTTTAAAATATTTTTAACTTTCTATAGTCTCTCCTTATGGCATCCAAAGGGCATTTTATCCTCCAGACTTTTGAATTTGGTTCTTTCTATCATACTGTTTGTAAAGTGATCATTAGGGTGAAAATGTGGGTACAAGGAGAGTGGTTCCTGCAAACACAGCTTTACAATTTTAGGCCTCTACGTAAATCATTGCTTGAAACATGGTGATTTTTAAAGGCTGGAGAAAATAGGGGCGATCTAAGACTTATCCTTGTCAGAAAATTCAAGTCATCACCTTTACACAGGCTACTGGCTTCCATCCATAGGCCTAGCCTCAGAGAGTCACGGCCCAAGAATAATGGAAGGAAACATGTAACCACCTGTTCTTTGGACAGATGAGGCCTCAGGAATGGCTGGTTCTGCTGGCATCTTCTGCCAGTGAGCTGCCACATCCAATATTGGCAGCACAGTGACTGAACAGCACCTTCCGTCCCCTCTGATAGAAAAATGAGAGGCTCTTTCTCTAAGTAGAATGTCTTATTTGAATTTGAGCATTGAGGCTGTCTCATCTAGATGTATGGAAGTTTATTGTATAGTAAAGTTAGAGAATCCTAGAAATAATATGGGGAGAACCCTATTGGATTCTGTTTTCATAGTGTGACCTATTGCCAAAGCCATCTTTTCTCTGAGATAAAGATTCAAGATGACCCATTAAACCAATTTTATAAGAAGTCTCATCTCTTCATCGTTTGGGTACTTTTGTCTTTAAAAAGCTTTACTATTTCCTATACTCAGATATAATATTATGTATCTGCTGTGTGAAAAAATCTTTGTCCATACCATGACTCTAAACAATAATAATTATAATAATCTTAATAATAAGATTCATATAAGAATCTTTATCTTTGTAATAGGTAGTCACATAATTCTACTAGAAAAATCAGTGACTTTAGGGGGCCGGCTCAATGGCCCGGTGGATGGGGCGCCGGCATACCACATGGGAGGCCCCGGGTTCGGTTCCCAGGGACCTCTCCTAACGGGCAGACCACCTTGAGAATGGCAAGCCGCCATGGGCGGGCCAGAGCCACCGTGGGCAGGGCAAAAAGCTGCCACGGACTGGGCAAAAGCCACCACGGGCAGGGCAGGTCCCCCGCGAATGGAGCACAGCCAGCCACCGGCGAACTGAAGCAAGAACCAGCCGTGAATAGAGGCAGAAGCCGCCCACAAGCGGGGAAAGCCGCGCCTGTGCAGTGACCAAGTCTCGGCGCGTCGCCGCAACGGGGGGAAGGGGAGATATGTAATAAAATAAATAAATCTTTTAAAAAAAGAAAAAAAAATCAGTGACTTTAGAAATTGTTAGTGCTTTGTAGATACCATATTACTAAAAAGAGCAGTTTGCTGTGTTTAACACAGAATATCTACCCAAAAAAATGAGTGTAACATGTAAAGAATTTCTAATGGTTTGATGAATTTCAATTTCATCATCATGTTAACTGTCTCTTTTTTTGCTGTATGTGCCCATTATATGTTAGCAACCCTGAAAGAAATAAAAGATGGAGTTCTTCATCTGGAAAAGCCAAAAAAACAAAATAAGTTGCACATTCTGGCTATAGATACATATCTCTTTTCTGTCACATATCAAAATTTGACATAGTTACTCTTTTACCTTTAAATTCAGGAGACTTAATTGATATATTAGGATTAATAATGTTAAGCTTAGCTAAAAGAATCTGCTCTAAGGGTTTAGAATAACAGAAAATTTGTGTCTTCAAATTGACTCCCCAAAGATTTTTGATTCAGTTCAGAAAAAGACCATCTTAAAGTTATTCAATTAAGAGTGAACTCCTTAGTCCCATATACAAGATGTTGCATATTGTGCCATCAAAATCCAAGAATTTAGCCTGATTTAAAACAGGGCTTACGTCAGACACAGACCAAAATTCTAGTATTTTTCTAAGTACTCAGGTGAATATACAGATAGTAACTTTCTAAAATAATTGATTAAAGGTGATTCTATGAATAATTGTATTTTTACTCATTCTATAGTCTATATAAAAGTATGTTTCTAAAGAGAATCCTTGTATGCAGTCATCCTTTAGAGCTGGTAATTACAGAAAAGTAGACTTTTTCCCCCTTTTTTTGAAAACCTCAAACTTCAAATATTTTTGGAACGTAATGGGAAGATAACCATTCTCTCAGGTTTTTCTGATACTGTGTCACAATCTCTTCCATTTCAACAACTTTAATATCAATATATAATGATGAAGTTGATATTTTCCTGGCATTCTAGGAGCTTCCACGCTAGTAAGAGAATGGATCTCATACATAAATGACCATAACAAAAGACAGGCTGTGAAGAGCCCTTTATAAATTGTAATGAAAATGTAGGGAAGGAAGGCTCAGTTCTGATCCCAGAGATCTGGAAAGACTCCCCTAGGAAGGAGAAGTAGATGAACACCTGAGCTTTTGGCTTGGGCAAATGTGATGAAATAATATAGCAAAACAATCTAAAATTTGGCCTAAGTCCATCCTGCCCTTCACCCTGCCCATGGATGATGATGATGATGATGATGATGATGATGATGATGATGATAGAAACATGATGAAATTCCTGGTTCTGTGCCTGGGTCATGTGTTGCACTAGTCCTATATCAAACCTTTCTTATATCTGACATGCTTTCTAAATCCTTTCACTCAGATCTTCTCCCTTCCCCCAAAAAGGTTAGATAAGATGAATCTATTGTTTTAGACAATTTTTTTCAACTCTTACTACACAGTAGAATTACCTAGGGAGCTGTTAAAAAATACTTAAAATGCCTAAGCCTTTTTAATGTGTCTGGGATGGGGCCTGGATATGGTATTTTTAACAATTTAATTCATATACCATAAAATTCATTCATTTAAAAGGCACATGTCAGTGGTTTTTAGTATATTCAGAGTTGTGCAACCGTCACTACAATCTAAGTTTAAAGTACTTTTGTCATTCTACAAAAGAATCCTTCCATCCATTAGCAGTCACTCCCCATCCTCCCTACCCACCCCCAGCCCTAGGCAACCACTAACCTACTTTCTGTCCCTATAGATTTGCCTATTCTGGGCATTTCATATAAACAGGAACATATATGATATGTGGTCTTTGTGGCTGGCTTCTTTCACTTACCTTAATGCTTTCGAGATTCATCCATTTTGGAGCATATATCAGTACTTCATCCCTTTTTATGGCTGTATAGTATTCCATCATATGAATAAACCATGTATGTTTACCGATTTATCACTTGATGGACTTTTGAGGTTTTCACTTTTTAGCTCTTAATAACCATGCTGCTATGAACATTCATGTACAATTATTGTTTGGACATATGTTTTCATTTCTCTTGGGCATATATCTAGACTAGAATTGCTGGATCATGTTATAACTCAGTGTTAAACATTTGAAGAACTGCCAAACTGTTTTCCAAAGGAGCTGCATCACTTTACATTCCCACCAGCAGTGTATGAGGGTTCCAATACCTCCACATCCTTGTTTGTGTCTTTTTTATTATAGTCGTTCTAATGGGTGTGAAATAGTACCCACAAAATCAATGTGGTTTTGATTTGCATTTCCCTAATAGCTAATGATATTGAGAACCTTTTCATGCTTATATTAGTCATTGTATGTATATTTTCTTTGAAGAAATGTCTAATCAAATGCCCATTTTTAAACTGAGGGTTTTTTTTATTATTATTGTATTACAGGAATTGTTGATATATTCTGGATATATTACTGCAAATATTTTCTCTCATTTTGTGGTTTATATTTTCAGTATCTTGATGATATCATTTGCAATACAAAAGTTTTGAATTTTGATGTAGTCTAATTTATTTTTTTTCTTTTGTTGCTTGTGGTTTGGTGTCATATCTAAGAAACCATTACCTAATCCAAGGTCATGAAGATTTGCACCTATGTTTTCTTTCTTTTTTTTTTTTTAAGATTTATTTTTATTTATTGTATATCACCCCCTTGCTGCTTGTTCTCGCTGTGTTCATTGCTTTTGCGTTCTTCTGTGTCTGCCTCCCCCTGCTGCGGCATCCTGCCGAGTCAACTCACGGTGCAGCGGCCTGCCTGCTCGCAGCAGCTTGCCCTGCTCGCAGGGCCTTGCCCTTGCTCGCGGTGGCTTTGCCCTGCCCGCGGCGGCTTGCCTTTTCGAGGTGGTCTGCCTGCTCGAGGAGGTCCCGGGAACCGAACCCGGGGCCTCCCATGTGGTAAACTGGAGCCCTACCAATTGAGCTACGCCGGTTCCCTACACCTATGTTTTCTAATGAGAGTTTTGTAGTTGTGGCTCTTAGCTTTAGGTAAATGATTCATTTTGAGTTAATGTTTGTGTATGGTATAAGGAAGGGGTGCAGTTCTTTCTTCCTTTACATGTGGATATTTTGTTATCCTGGCACCATTATTGAAAAAACTATTCTTCATTGAATGATCTTTGCACCATTGTTGAAAATCAATTGGCTGAAAATATAAGGGTTTATTTAGGGGCTCTCAATTCTCTTTTATTAATTTATATGTCTGGCCTTATGCCAGTATGATACATTCTTGATTACTGCAGCTGTGTAATAAGTTTTAAAATTAGTATGTGTGGGTCTGGACATCTGGGGCGGGGGGTGGGGGATCATATATTGGAGTTCTCTATGTAGGGTGTGTATTATTTTTACAGCTATCCTGTAAGTTTGAAAGCATCTCAAAATTAAAAGTTTAAGAAAAAAATCAGGAAGTGTGAGTCCTTCAACTTTGTTCTTCTTTTTCAGAATTGTTTTATCTATTCTGAGTCCATTGCATTTTCATATGAATTTTATGATCATCTTGTCACTTTCTACAAAAACACAGCTGGGATTTTATAGGAATCACTTTGAACCTGTAGATGAGTTTAGGGAGTATGCCCTCATGACAATATTAAGTATTCTGATCCATGAACGTGGAATGTTTCTCCATATATTTAGATCTTAACGTCTTTCAATGTTTTGCAGTTTTCAGTGTACAAATCCAATACTTCTTTCCTTAAATATATGCTTAAGTATCTTATTCTTTGTGATGCTGTAGTAAATGGAATTGTTTAATTTTATTTTCAGATTGTTCGTTGCTAGTATATAAAAAGAAAATGGATTTTTTTGTATATTGTTCTAGTAAATTGAAACTTGAATTAAATTCCTGAACTTGTTTATTAATAAGTTCTAGTAGATTGTGTGGATTCCTTGGGATTTTCTATATAAAGATCATAACATCTACAAATAGAGATAGTTTTACTTCTTCCAATGGATATATATATTTTAAAAGTTCCTGGGGTGATTCTAAGGGGTTACCAGTGGTTCTCAACCACTATATTAGTGTTTCTTTGGTAATGTTTTGTGAGCTTGCAAGCTTCCCAATAAGTTCATCTTTCTTACATCCATGAGATGAATATTCAATAGCAGTTAAGTCATCCTTTCTAATCCTTCTGTTAAATACTTACAAACACCTGGTAAGTAGAAGATAATAATGAGAGGCCTACAAAGACAATGTCCCTGCTCTATAAAAGCTTATAATTGAGTTGTGAAGAAAGTTTATAATTCACCGCCCCCACCCCATACAGACACACTCAAACGATTAACTAACCATGTAAAAGTAGCCTTTGCTGTTTCTGTTTTATAGCCATTTGGTACTGGAAAAGTAATTTTTAGATATTTTGAGACATTGATAGGGATTTATATATGCAGAGAGGAGGAAAGTAAGCTTCCCAGGTGGTGTGACCAGAATGAGCAAGAGTCTAAACGTGGGAACCTAGGGATGTGCTTCTTACTTGCCCCTCATCCTGGCTTAGAGATAAAATTACATGTAACATTATTGTGATTATCTAAAATGTGTGACAATAAATCTGATGCAAAATTGTAATAAGTTTATGTATTTTTGAGTCGCTCTGTATCCAGACTGGATCCATAGTTACCAAGAGAACATTAGCTCAATTTTCCTCTCCAAACCCTTGGGTTTTTCAATAGTTTATTAGCAATGCCATTTTATCACAACTGTTATAACTGTTTGTGGTTTATATTTACAAAGGGTTCCGGTTTTGTTTTGCTTTGAAACTATTGAATAGGTTACAGAAGATATTCTCAGAGACACTCCACTTTTGAGAAGTCTAAATCCTCCAGTTTGAAAGTTTAAAGAGTCTTTTCTACCCTGGTGTTACTGTGTGGAGTACCACACTACAATATCTGACTTGATTACTTACTGATTTCTTCCAGCGTTTGGACTCCATTTATTAGGGATGCCTCTTTTAATGCCTCGGGCCTATTTGTTTATTAGCCCCAAATAGAGATGCACATTGTTTTCTTATTACATACATAGGAGTTTCAGAAATCACTCGGAGCCAAGCATTCTGTCTACGACACCACTAACAGAACTGGACGATCTCTGAAGGAGAAAACCTCCCTGGCTGATGACAACCTGAAACTGGATGACATGCTGAGTGAACTCAGAGACAAATGGGATACTATATGTGGAAAATCTGTGGAAAGGTAAAATGTTCTTAAAGGCAGTGTGGAGACTTTATAGACCTTTTTCAATTATTAAACCGTGGGGCCCTGCGAGGGAATTTTTGGAACCTTAAATACCTCCTTTGCCTGGGGAACTTCTGGAACATACCCCACTCTCAGGGTACCTCCACTGAGTAGTCATTGCTGGTCATCATTATTTAGTCTTAACTACTCATTACACTCAAATGTTATCTTCCAAACCTGTCATCTTTCACCTAGACTACAGCAATTGCCCTCTGATGGGCCTCTTTTGTTCCCCCTTAATCCAATTTCCATATCACTACTCGGGTGGTCTCTTTAAAATGTAAATGGAAGATCTTGTCATTCCCCTTAGGGGCTTACTATTGGGCCTGAAATAAAATACAGGCTCCTTAAGAGCTCCAATCTCTCTTTTTCTCATTATGCTTCAACCATGAAGGTCCAAGATTTATTTTAAAAATTTTAAGTATTCAATAAAGTACATAGAGAGTTCAAAGAAAATACCTTATAAATATTTTCAAAGCTTTCATTGATCTTTAGTCTAATTACTTTTGTCAGAATCAAAATGAAATAGAATATTATGTTCAGCTCTAGGAACATCACAGTTTTTTCTGTGTTAGGTTTTTTTGTTCGTTTGTTTTTTCAATCTTGATTTCTCCAATCTCAAAAGGTTACATGCTGTATGATTCCATTTCTGTGATATTTTAGAAATGACAAAATTTATAATGATAGAAGTCAGGTGGATGCCAGGGCTTAGAGATGGGGAGATAGTATTCACTATGAAAAGTTACCATGAGGGAGATTTGGCCATGAGAGAACTGTTACATATCTTGATTGTAGGGGTGGCTAAATGAGTATTTACATGTGTTAAAATTCATAGAGTTACATACCAAAAAATTCCATTTTATTGTATGATAATTTAAAAATAAGATTTTTTTTAAATTAAAAAGTCATATTTTTGTGAAAGATCAATGATTTGCAAAGGTGATAATGAGGAAATATTCCTGGAATAGGCGCCATGTATTTAGAAAAGAAAAAGAAAATTTGAGAGATATGTTAAGAAAAGTTTTGTTATTTTCTAAGCAAAGCAAAGAAACAGCAGTAAACACCGATCTACTGTTTTTCCCCTTAAGCACTACTCAGCCTTCATAAATGAATTTTTAGATGTTCGGATATATTCTCGAACAGTGTTGCTCAGGTGGATTTTTCCACTTTTTTCCCTAGACAAAACAAATTGGAGGAAGCCCTGTTGTTTTCTGGACAATTCACAGATGCCTTGCAGGCTCTCATTGATTGGTTGTACAGAGTTGAACCCCAGTTGGCAGAAGACCAACCTGTCCATGGGGACATTGATTTGGTGATGAATCTGATCGATAATCACAAGGTATTTTGATCTGGGGCTTTTTTTTTTTTATCTTGTTGTTTGGATATTTTGAGTATAGAGGGAAAAATAACCACTTAGTCTTTTAAAATCAGGAGACATACATCATACTCCCTAAGTCTTTAATATTGAAATATGCGTAAGTTTCAGCGGAATCGAGATGCCAACTTTAAAATTGATGGGGAAATTTCACTTTGGTACCAGTGAATTACTTTTATTTTTAATTACAGTATCTAAAGCCTTTTTAGAACTTGGAAAGTAATTTCATTCTCGTGCTTTAAAACATGTTTCAAGAATGTTTTACTTTCATGTTATTCATTTAATTAAGTATGTAATATAATTTAAAATCATTTGTTCAGTGACTTGAATTAAGTTATTACATAAATGTGTGGATTTGTGATATGATCCGTCGGGACCTTAGTCAGCTTCTTTTCTTTTTTAAAGACTGTTTAAACCTTGCCCCAGAACCATAGCAATTTATAATACAATATGTATAAATATAAAATTACTTATAAATTCTGAGTCTAGAAAATGCATTTCATTTTTAAATGCTTTTTTTGTACTTCCATGGTTATGCTATTTTCATCTTAACTATTCTTTTCTAAATTGTTGGTCCTTTTGCATATTTATTTTCCCTTTTCTGGATCTATTCTCATTATAGTCATAAAAAAGTTTATAACATTTGGATATTAACAGAAAATGGAAGAATAGATGAAGGACATTAATCAGGCCTGCAAAAATTAAAAAATTTTTAAATTACTCTGCTCTGCCTATATTGAAACATACAGATATTTTATGCATGATTAATAGAAATGTTTCTACTCTCTGGCATACATTCAATCAATAATGAATAGTATAATGTTAACTTTTTACATAAATGCCATTTTTATAAGCTCACTGTCTAAATATTTACTACCATAGACACTTGCCAGATTTTTTATATATTCAAGATCATCAAGAATGAATTAATCATTCAGTATTAGTAATACAATTGGAAGGCTCGAGAAGAAGTTTAAATATACAAAGTTCATTGGAAAGTCTACTCAAAATTATCAGACTAGTTTTATCGCAAACAGAATATTTAGATACTGTATCTTCTATATGTTTATGGGCGTGTGTGTATGTGTGTGTTTGTATCTATCTGCAGGCACATCTAATTTAACACTTTTACAGTGAAATCAGTCAATGAATTCACCCCACTAGGTTTGAATTGTTTTTGATGAGCTGCCTTTTGTGAATGACCTGAGTATCAGAGTAGAAACATGTGGATAAAACCAGAATTTAAAAATGTGCTTGGCAATATTCATTTGTGATTATTTTTCAGAAAAAAACATTAATTTTATTCCAGACAAAAGGTTTGTTATTTGAAAGATCTATTTTCATATACAGACTCTTGAATCAGAAATGACAAAACCTGGGCTCATTTCTTGGATTAAGTCTGTGACCAAAAGAAGCCAATTTAAATCCTGACCCATCAGAGTTCATCAAAATTCCACGGGTAACAGATAAGGTTTTAAATGTCTAAAATTTCACATTATGGATTACTGCCCATAATGCTATGAAAGACGAAGGCCTGTTATGGAGAAGAAGGGCCACATTCCAACTCTTAGCGATAAGGGCTTCCTGGCCATTATCTCTAAGACCCCATGAACATACACCAGAATTGTCTGGTCATCTGTTAGACTCACAGATATGTTTACTAATTAAAGAGATTGCGGTACCAACATGCATTTGGCACTCACACTAATGGTTTGAAAGGAATTGGGATATCGTATCAAAAGGCCACACAAAAAAGGAATTTGATGAATTTTTTGTAGAATTGAAATAAGGCTGGTCACCATTATTTCACTCCAGTTTGCCATTTAAACAATAAGGTAATCGTTATCTTGTTCCCTCATGAGAATGTTAAAAGACCAGATAAATCAGTACAATGCTCTGTCCTTGATGATGCTCAAAGAGGAACGATGCAATCGTTTCAAACCTGATGATTCTGCGAAAAATATTTTCATTAAACTGTAGGTCTTGAAGATCTATATGTGTTGTTATATTCACATATTTAGTTCAAATTGTATAGATTGCTGTTTTATTTTTTAAACTGAAAATAATTTTTTAAAAATACGGTCCTCTCAGGTCTTCCAGAAGGAGTTGGGGAAGAGGACCAGCAGTGTGCAGGCCCTGAAGCGCTCGGCCCGAGAGCTCATAGAAGGCAGCCGGGACGACTCCTCCTGGGTCAAGGTGCAGATGCAGGAGTTAAGCACACGCTGGGAGACTGTGTGTGCACTTTCTATATCAAAGCAATCACGATTAGAAGCAGCCCTACGTCAGGTAAAAATCGCGTATGCTGTAATTGTATGAAACGGGAGAAAAGTATTGAAGCCTCTACAGGAACTGATGTAGTTAAGCACCGAGAACCCCCTCATTTCCTAACCAGGACAGTGATGGAGAAGAAGAAGAAGTGAACAAAATTCTTATGGCAGCATTGCCTTGATCTCTCCAGCCCGCCTACCCCTAGAACTTAAGTTGCTCACAGAGGGAGGTTTTCCAATTTTCACATGAAAGTCCTGCTTGAACAGATAGTGGACCACTGTTCCATCTAAAATCCAGTTGTTAAAATGGTGAATGAGGCTTCATGTGGACCTTTTTGCTATATTAGATGTTTTCTTACATTTGTAAAATGCAGCACTATATATCCTTATCTTTTTAATGGGAGGTTGATGCATACAGTTAATCAATTTAAATTTAAAACTTTGTTTTGTTCCACCAAGAGGAGGAACCTCCTATGCCGTTCTGTAAGTTTTGCTAACAGGAATATTTGGTTATCTTGTTTGGGGTTCCTGTGTGTGAACTAATAGGCAGAGGAGTTCCACTCGGTGGTACATGCCCTCTTGGAGTGGCTAGCGGAGGCAGAGCAAACTCTTCGTTTCCATGGTGTTCTCCCAGATGATGAGGATGCTCTTCGGACTCTCATCGATCAGCATAAAGTAAGTAATATACAAATGCTAAGGAAAACTAAACAAGAAAACCAAACAAAGGGAATGACTGCTCATTGCAAATATCAACTGCATGAATATTTTCCTTTCTGAGAAGTAAGAAAAGATCTGGCAGCTTTGAGTATTAGCTGTATCCTCTCTGCTTATATGTGTGTACCCCATTGTACCTACACTCACACACACACACACACACACACAGCTGTCTTTATAGATATATATTATGTAGTGTTCTTAATAGAAAAGGTGGTTATTCTAAAATTAGTTACTCTGTTTCCTATCTTTAGGAAACACCTTGACATTTTGGGGAGTTATTTGATTCTTCTGACCAAAATTAGACAATTTTGTTGCACTTCTATGTGTATTTCAAAAATAAAACTTCTTAATGAGCAGGTTGGTATTCATAAAATTATACCAGGAGAATTGTAAGTTAATAATTTGGACCTTTGCAAGCAAGGTAAACAAATAATTTAATGACTGCTCTTTAACTTTTATCTTTAACCATTTACTTCTGTTTTTAATCAAGAGAACTCTTAAATCCTTCTTAGAAGGAACCTGTAGTATAAATTATAAATAAGAAAGAATTTATATAAGTAGATATACTATTGAATAATTAGCTAAGTAAAAATCTGATAATTGAGTCTTCAAGTTGAAATCTTTCCTGTGGCCGTGTACAGAACTTAGCAAAACCCTGAAGAGAGTGAGTCAGCTAGCTCTTAACAGATGTTTTTTAACCTTTGACTCTAAAGTGAAGAATTTGCATTGCTAACCCTCAATGTAGTGTTGATGTCAGCATTTCCTATTAACTTTAAAAGATCTGTTGAATACCACTGAATAACCCTGTCTTTCAAGGTCAGCTGGAAATACATCATTAATTCCACTGTAACGTGGATTTACATCCTCTATAGATACTTCTTATTTTAATTAATATGTTCCTTCAAGAATGGACTGCTAAACCTAGAGCAATGAAATATTGCCTTGACATTAATAAAATTGATACAAGCTTGTATAGTGCTGTCTGGAGGAATGAGAAGCATTTGAAGCTAGATATAAGAATAGGAAAATCACATAAAATTTATTGTAGTCTTTGATTCAGCTCATTTTGAAAATAGAGTTTATATCATATTGCTGTGGACTGGACACCAGGCAGCATTGTTTCAGAGTCCCTCCAGCATACTTGGGTTTGGGTCTCAGAGTAGCAGCATCTACCAGACACCCCTTGGAGTCCACTCTACACAGAGGAGCCCATTTGTGATATCTCCACCCTCATGGCAGGACCAGAAAACCCCCAGGAACGCCAGGAAGCAGGTATCCAGAGTGGCAGTAGTGGTCTTTGCTGCAAGGTATTTTAAAATAGCATAGAGTTACAAGTAATTTTATAGTGGGCCTGTTTTGTAATATTTTGTAATAGTAATGTTATTCATCATTTTTAATTTTCTCTGCATCCCTTCATCCATTTGCCAATTGAAATAAAACAGAATATTTAACTTAATTTCTTGGTGCCAGCACTAGCGACTTCTCAGGATACTCCAATCTCAGAAAATTGCAGGCTTTCCCACATGAGTGCAAGCCACTGAGGTAATACTCGAATGACATCTGGAGAGCACAGAATGAGGCAGAGAGTGGATAATACAGGTCATAAAATCTCGGGCTGTCTCCTGGCTCTTGTAGGTGTAGTAATGATTGAAAGGACATGTACTCTCCTCTGGGAAAAGAGAGCACACAACTGCTATTAAGCTCTGTTTTTCTTTTCCTAGTAAAATTTTGTTTTGTTTTTGACTTTCATTTAAAGGGATCTGTACTGGGGAACTTGATATTAAAAATGAAAGTCATAGTAGTAGGGTCTATTGCTAATTGATCCTTGACTCCACAGCAGTAAACATATATAAAGCATAAAGCATTTATTCAGTCATCACTCACAAAGCTCTTCTGATCTGGTTACCAGGAACACAAACGTTAATAAGACCCAGTCTTGTGATCTTATGGATCTCATAGACGTGTATGTAAACAAAGTGTACAAAATGCCAGAGTGAGAAATATGTAACAGGTGAAAAGCAAACAGTCAGTATCTATCATACTAAAACACCTCTCTTGTAAAATGATCCCCCTAGTTACATGAAGCGAGTAGCATTGGTGCCATCAAAGTCCGCAGCCTTGGGCACTTGCCGTCAGTGTGATCACATATAATCTCTCTATTGCAGGGGTCCAGATAGTTTGGGCTATCTGAATGCTCTGAAATTCGGTTTGAGGTTCTAGATGCATGTTGCATTTTTAGGGGAAAATTTTTATGTTTTAACGGCACTTTGAGTTCTATAACCTATGTACCGATGGGTACAGTTCTGATGGTAGAAAATACCATTATGTATGTGAGACATATGAAAGACTGCCCTTGACCTGTCTAGGATTTCATCCTGCTGCCCCATGGAGACTGGCTGGAACTGCCGGAAGCAGAGGAGAGTGGCTCTTTCTGGCCTTTGAAAGGGCCCTTTCTCACACAGGCTGGCCTGCTGTTGGTCTCACACCCTCTAGGCCTCCCCCGGGCTCTTTCCTGCTTAGACACTTTGAGCCCTTTCTCCCACACCCCAAATATTAATAGCTCCTTGCCCAGCCTTCTCTCTTCTTTGGTACTTTCTTATGCATATTTCTCTCTTTCTTGGCACAGTTAATGCTGTTTTAAATAGTAATCTCCTTGTCTTATTTGTTTTAGAACATTTTTTGCAACCATAATTATTTCTTCTATCTCTAGTAATGCTGTCTCTCTCAGTCTTTAACTGCATTAGTAATGTAATTATAATATATCCACATTAAGAAAAGGACATTTTTTTGGTTTGTTTTTGAACCCAGGACCTTGTAAATGGGAAGCAGGTGCTCAACCACTGAGCTACACCCACTCCCCGAAACAGGGCATTTTTATTTATTTATTTATTTATTTATTTATTTATTTATTTATTTATTTATTTATTTATTTATTTATTCATTCATTCATTCATTTAAAATTATTTTTAAAGAAGCTTTAGATTACATAAATGTTACATTGAAAATATAGATTCCCATATACCTCACTCCTGCCCCCTCCCACACTTTTCCCTATAACATCTGTCAGTAGTGTGGTACATTTGTTACAATTGATGAATACATATTGAAGTATTGCTACTAACCATGGTCTATAGGTTACATTATGGTTTACACTTTGCAACGCACAATTTTATATGTTTTGACAAAATGTATAATGGTCTGTATCCATCATTGCTATGTCATGCAGAACAATTCCAATGTCCCAAAAATGCCCATATTGCACCCATTCTTCCCTCTCCCTTCCCTCAGAACCTCTGGTGACCACTGCCTTTATATCAATGTTACAAATTCTGCTGTTTTTGAATGATAATAAGTCTACTTTATAGTCCATAGTTGCAATCCCCCCCCTTATATTTGTTCATTCCTCAAGCTTGAGGATTTGGGGATGGTGATGCCCACTCTGCTTCCAATTGAGAGGGGACTTATGTCCCATGGTGCAGATGGGTAGACCTGTCTTGCTTGCAGTTGTAGGTACTCTCTGTTTTGGGGGATGCACTTTGTCCATCATCATCCTTTTGTTAGTTTTCCTGGGTGAGTCTGATGAATTGGAGGGTAGGTGTTGGCTGCAACTCTGCTGAGATTCAGGACTCAACTGACATATGAACAGCCAGAAGATTTAAGTCTGTGGGACACATATTTAACAGGGATAGTGCTAATTATAGGTTCAAAGAAAAGGGGCATAAGAACCATGTGTGGGAAAATCATAA
Organism: Chaetophractus vellerosus; assembly: GCA_004027955.1. Lineage (NCBI taxonomy): Eukaryota > Metazoa > Chordata > Mammalia > Cingulata > Chlamyphoridae > Chaetophractus > Chaetophractus vellerosus. The sequence continues at coordinate 32,567 of PVKH010000703.1, forward strand.
ATGAGTCCAACTCCAATACATTGGGGAGATAGGTTATCATTTATCCCAAGGTAAAGCCCACGGTAAGGCCCACTGACAGGGTGCCGAATACCTGGGGTTGTGTCCCCTGCCTATAGTATCCTTATGTCTCTAGAGCCCCCAGGAGCCCCCCTGTTTGAGACACTGTTTACTGCGGCAGTCAGTGAGATCCTTCCAGGATGTGTGTAAGCGTAACCCCTGGAATGACCTCCTAACTCACTTTGAAATCTCTTAGCCATAAAAACTCAGTTGTATTTAATATTTCCCCCTTTTGGTCAAGGTCTTTTTCCAAATGCATCGCTAGTTGGTATGTGTTAATAATCCCTTGGTGGCAGGGAGGCTCATCCCTGGGAGTCGTGTCCCATGCCTTGGGAAAGCTAGTGAGTTAATATGCGGAGTTTGGCTTAGAGAGAGGCCACGTTAGAGCAGCAAGGAGGCTTTCAGGAGGCAACTCTTAGGCAATATATAATACTAGGCGAAGTTTCAGTTTTACAAGAATAAGGTTTATAAGTATAAGCATCAGTATCAAGGGCCTGGGGTATTGGTCTGTCCTTCGCTAGGCACTGCCCATGTATTCTAGGGATTCTTGTCACTCTATTAGAGATTGTAGCAGGACTCTTCAGGATAGGAATGCAATATTATTTCAGTTATTGTGTGGGTCTCCACGCACTGAGACAATAACCCATGACCACTTGAACACATTCATATTCCATAGAGGCATGCCCCAGGTGCACCCCTCCCCACACATCCCCCCACCACTGACACCCTACACCAGTGATCCTTCCCTGCCACACTTGTGACTCTGCTACAATCCAAAACCTCCCCCAAAACAAAGTCCCCCCAAATAAATAAAAATAATACAAAATAAAATAAATATATACATATATAATTTTTAATTTGCATTGTGTCTTTCGTTCCCATAAGATCTGTTATCTTTTATGTACAGTGACAGTTTCTTCTGTAGGTTCCCACAGTCTTACTTTTTTCACTTTATTTTCAAAGAAGCTTTGGGTAACATGAAAATCACTTAGAAAATATAGGGGATTGCCATATACCCCATCCCACCCCTCACATTTGCCCGTACTAATAACATCTTACATGAGCATGGTGCATTTGTTATAATTGATGAACAAATATTGAATCATTGCCACTAACCATGGTCAATGGTTTACATTATGTTTCACATCATGTACCATATACCTTTATAAGTTCTAACAAAATTTATAATGGCCTATATCCATCATTGCAAGATCATGCAGAACAGTTCCAATGCCCTAAAAATGTCCCAGGCTCCATCCATTCTTCCCTCCCCCTCACCTTGGAACCCATGGTAACCACTAGGTTGCAGTTTTTAAAGAATAAGTTTCATAGTTACATGAATTAATATTAAGGGCTTGACATATTTGGTCTTCTTTTATTAGGCAATGCATATGTTCTTTTTTTATTGTTTTTTTTTTTAAAGATACTTCGATTACATAAATGTTACAGAGAATATATAGGGAATTCCCATATGTCCTGCTCCCCACACCTCCCACATTTTCACACATTAGCAACATCTTTCATTAGTGTGGTACATTCATTACAATTGATAAACACATTTTGGAGCATTGCCACTAAGCATGGATTATAGTTTACATTGTAGTTTACACTCTTCCTCACTCAATTCTGTAGATATGTAATGGCCTGTATCTGTCCTAAGGACGATTACAACAGGATGATTGAGAGACTCTTACTCCTCTATTTGAGAACCTAGCAGGACTCCCCAGGATGGGAGTTTATTATTTTCTTGTTTATTGCGTGGGTCTCCACCCACTGAGATACACCCTATGAACACTTTCATATTCCACAGAAGCATGCAAATGTGCTCTTTCCCACATATCCCCCCATCCCTTTTGCACTTTGCCAATAATCCTCCCCTGCCATATTTGCTAAAAGAACATTCCCACCATTGTAGTTTTAACCACAGACCTACAAGTCCCCAGAGTTCACCTGCTCCTTCCTCTAGTCCTTCCCCAGTTCCATGGATAGTCCAACCCAACGCTGCCACCCTACTTCCCCTCACATTCCAGCACTGTCGATCCCCCTCATATCCCTGCACCAACATCACCCCACCTACTACTAAACCACCACCTTCCACGTTACCATAGATTTTGCCCAGATTGAGCATCCGCTCACCACACTCTACTCCCTGTCTGTCTCCTGATAACTTATCTTCTGGACTATAGCTCTGTGAGTCTGCTCAATTTGCTTATATCATATCAGTGAGGTCATGTAATATTTGTCCTTTACTGACTGGCTTACTTCACTTAACATAGAGTCTTCAAGAATCATCCATGTTAGCCTGTGTGTTAATACTTCACTCTTTACGGCTGAGTAATATTCCATTGTGTGTATATACCACAATCTGCCTATCTTTTCATCTGTTGATGGACACTGGGGTTGCTTCCAACTTTTGGCAATATTGAATAATGCTGCTATGAACACTGGTGTGCATATATCTGTTCGTGCTTTCAATTCTTCTGGGTATACACCCAGCAGTGGGATTGCTGGATCATATGGCAGTTCTATATTTAGCTTCCTGAAGAACAGCCAAACCATCCTCTACAATGGCTGCACCATTCTACATTCCTACCAGCAGGGGATGAGGG
>PVKH010000704.1:0-35194 GCA_004027955.1 Chaetophractus vellerosus
TCTAGAAGCATCTGGACACTATAGGCAGGACAGATATTCTCAGGAATTCAACACCCTGTCAGTGGGCCTTACTTTGGAATATATGTTCCCAAATGTAACAGATTTAGGCTCATTTATAACTTTGCTACATATTGCTCTTCTGCCCTTTTATTTGAAACTATAATTAGGACTATACTCATTAAATATATGTCCCAGAGACTTAAATATTTGTTCTGTTCATATGTCAGGTAAGCCGTGAATCTCAACAATGTTGCAACACCTACTCTCCAGTTCATCAGACTCACACAGGACAACTAACAAAGGAGGAGGATGGACAACACCCATCCCCCAAGATAGAGAGTGTCTACAACTGCAAGCATAAGTTCCATCCATCTGCCCCATGGGGTCTAAGCCACTCTCAATTAGAAACAGAGTGGGTATCACCATCCCCAAATCCTCAATATTAAGGAATGAACAAACCTAAGGGAGGAATATAACTATGGACTAAAGTAGACTTATTATTATTCTAGAAATGGAAATACTTATAACATTAAATAAAGGCAGTGGCCACCAGAGTTTCAGAAGGGAGGGAGAGGGAAGAATAGGTATAACATGAGGGTATTTGGGGGACATTGGAATTGTCCTTCATGAAATTGCAGCCATTACACATTCTGTCAAAACCTTTAAAATTTGCAGTCCAAAGTGTCATCTCTAATGTAAACTATAGAACATGGTTAGTAACAGTGCTTCAATATGTTTACTTCAATTGTAACAAATGTAAAACACTAATGAAAGACGTTGTTAATGGGGTGAAGTGTATGTAGGAGGAAGAGTAGTGTATATGAGAATCCCTTATATTTTTGATGTAACATTTATTTAATCTAAAGCTTCATTCAAAAAAAATCTCATGAGGTTTCCATGTATATTTTATATTCCCAACACATGGATTCTTAGTACATAACTTTCTAGAGAGAAGTTTGAGCTGAATTCCTTTAAGTTCCTAAAGTCTCCATGCCACTTTTTGCTCCCCATAGAGAGAGTTTAATGTGAATGTTCATAATTCTTCTTCTTCCATTATCTTTTGAATCCATTTTAATCTGAATTTTATATCTTCACTACACATAAATATTTCTTGTCAGGATCACCAATATCTTCCAGGAAAATACAGAAGTCAATTTCAGTCTTCATCTTATTGATCTTAGGTAGCATTTAAGAAAATTGAATCGCTTCCTCCTCCTTGAACCATACTCTACATTTGGCTTCCTAATAAACACACTCCCTTGGTTTCCCTCTTATCTCAATGGCCTACCCTTCTCAATCTTTTGCTGCTTCCTTCTTTTCTTCTGCCTTTTTGAATGTGAAAGCCACAATGTTCAGTCTCCAGAATTCTTTATGCTTTCTTCTTTGGTGATTTCATCCAGGCTCATGGATTTAAATTTAGAGTAAACCCTAATATAAACTATGGACTATAATTAATAATATAATTATAATAAAGTTTCCTCAATTGTAACAAACCTACCAACTAATGCAAAATGTTAATAATAGGAAATTTTAAGTGTCAGGGGAAGTATATGAAACACTATTCTTTCTTTGTGATTTTGCTGTAAACTTGTCACTGTTTCACCAAAAAATAATTAAAACATATATATGCTAATTATTCCCTAATTATGTCTCCAGTCCAGCTCTGGGCTTATAGATACAATGCCTATTCAACATCTCAATTTGGATATATACCTTAGGCATCTCAAGCTTAACACGTCCATATCTAAGCTGGTAAACCCAATTTTCCAGAAAACTGTTCTTGTATTCTTCCTCATTTTAGGGTGTAACAATGTCATTCTTTGAATTCCTCAGTTCAAAAACCTTGAAGTCATCTTTGATACCTTCTTTTCTCATATTCAATTCATCATCATACTTTGTGCTTTCTCCTATCAATAAATATCCCAAATCTGATTTTTCACAATTTTCACAGCTAGCCAATACCCAAATAAATGTAATTTCTCAGGTGGATGATTTTAAAGATTTAAAAAATTGCCCTCCTCTTTTTGCCTTGTGTACCTGTTAGTCAGTGGTCAAACTGTCCCTTTAAATTGGTGAATCAGAGCAGGTCACTATTTTTCTCCACACTTTTGAGGGTCTTTGCATCTCAATTTTCACACCACACACAGAATTCTCTCAATGGCCTATAAGACCTTGCCTGATATCAGTCCCCTGCTTTGTGCCCTGCTTTTTCTCATGATACTCTTTCCTGCCTAGTTATTTTCTACTTTAATTGTATCCTTGCTGCACCTCTATTACATCAAGAATTCTCCCATTATAATGCCTTTATGTTTGCTCTTTTCTTTGCATACAACACTGTCTCAACAGAAAGCCACATGCCTGATTTTGTTTCTTCTTTCAATTAAAAGATCAAATGTGACCCTATATAAAATAACCTCTGCATACATACATATGTACAAAAATTCCCTTTCCTCTTTGTCATTTATTTTTCTCTAAAATACTTTTAACATGTGGATATACTATGCATTTATTTATGAATTTGTTTTTCTCTCTCCACTCCTAGATATAAGTAAGTTCAGGATGGAAAGTACTATTTGCTGTTTTGTTCATTGCTGCATCCCCAATGCCAAAACAGTATACTGGCTCATGGGTGCCAAATAAATATTTGTTGAATGAAGAAACAAGTGTGATATGGATATGTTTTTTGTTATCTTCACTCTTATGGTAAATAACCCAAGTGCAGAATTTAGTTGTAAATATGTACTAGTTATTACAACATCTGAGCATTCCTGAGAGTGTCATAACAGACTTGTTCTTAGACTGCCATGCCTGTCACTGAACATCTCAACCATGATGCAAAAAGTGCATTATCAAGTACTAGGGTAGCATTTCCTGAATATAGTTCTTAGATAACAGGTCCCTCTCTGACAGGATAAAATGATTCCTCCGTGGTTGTTCTAAGATTGAATCCATTTGTCTCACTGATTCTGAACAGAAATCCCTCATTAAAATGGGCAGCATCAGACCTTTTTGCTTTATAAGAGAAGCCATATTTTAAGACTGCCACCTTGGGGATGGAGAGGAGTTAGTAAATTACTTTCCAGATACCAACTTTATCATCAAAGTTTTTGGGAATCTTCTAGCATCAATATCCTGGAGACATAAATAAATGTAGAAGAGAAACTATCATGCCTTTAGACCTAATTTCACACTGTTTATACTTTTAAGTATTCAAATTCAGTTTTGAGAATGTCTCCAATGTACTCCCTACTGATAGTAATAGGTAAGGATCCCTATTACTAATATTTCTAGAAATCTAGTGTCCATCTTGAATTATATTCAGGGGGATATAAAGATATTTAAAAGCCACCAGCAATGGCATTACAGAAGTTTCATTTAGATTTACTAAAAAGCAATATCTCTCACAATATCCAAAACATAATACTGGCAGTGAGTCAAAAGAATCCCTGCCTCCTGTAAGAGGCACAATAAGTATCCAAAGTTCTTGAATGGCATTCTATAGATGATACTTTGGCATGGAGTGATGATTCATCTCCTGAAGACCTTCAGAGTCTAAAAACTGAGGTTTTCATCATATTGAAGACACCTTCTCTGCCCTTCTCTCTTTCATGTGAACACCTGGGCTTTTCTTCTTTTACCTTCTTCATTTCTTGTCTTCCTTTTCTCAGGACAATTCTCATCTAGGCTTAAAGGAGAAAATTCAAGATTCACATGGATTTTTAAAATATTTATTTCTGCTTTGGAGGGAGCAAGAAGAGGTAAAACATCAGTTACATTATGAATAAAACAAGAAGAAAAGAAGGGAAGGTGAGCTTAACTATGTAAATATTTCAGGTGTAACTGCATAGATGGTTTTCCAAGTTTTTATTTCTATTTTTAAAGTAATAGGATTTATTTTTATCTGTCATTGTAAGCTTCAGAGAGAGATTATCAGCAATCATTTAGAATTAACTATCAGATTTTCTTTATCATATAGCTTCAGTTTTCCTCTTCCTTGTTATAGCATATCACCAAGTAATTCTTTCTTAAAAGTCTATGTATTGTAAACTTGTCTAGTTTTTGCATATCTGAGAATGTATAAATATATACATTTCTTAGTCACACTTATATTACCATGAGAACCTTCTTACTGTTATTTTCATTTTTCTAGTATTGGATATTCATCAATTTTATATGTTTCTTTATTTCTCTGATGGTAATTTGGGATAAGGAATTTGGTTCAGTTCCTAATTATCCCTCTCATCATTGAGTTAAGCTCACCTGAAGAGGACATGCAATCTTCTCTACTTCTCTATGCTCTTAGTTTAACTGGAGTTGACCTTCTAAAGGAAATCTGTGGTTGTCCATTTCTGCCTGTGTTTGGGTGGGCAACTTTTTTCTGAGATTAGGTATTAGGAAGCCCAATTTTGCTACACATATAAAACATATTTTAGTTATAAAGCTAACATTGTTATTTCCATCTTTCTAACTTCTTTATCTCTCTTTAAATTAGTTAGAACTGAAGCATGGGAAAGAGTGTCCTTTTTGATGGAAATGATGTAGATGCTAATTTTCCTGATTAGGCAATTTTCTTTTAAACCTTAAGTGATATTCCTTTACAATCTGCATATTCCCATCAGTCTTCAGCTCTGAGATTTTTCTTCTATTATTTTCTTGCATTATTTTCTTCAATTTTTCTCTTCTTATATTTCCAAATTATTAATAAACTGATGATGTAACTTTTAAATCTAGCTACCATGTATTTATATTTTCTTCTCATGATTTATTTAATCTCTTTGTCTTTTGGCACATTGTTATGGAGGAAACACCAAACTATGGACCATCTCAGTAATTTAGATTATTCAGTGTGTATGCGTTATTCAGTTCATCTAAAGTTTTTATTTAACTTTATTTATCTAAGAATTCTAATCATTTGTTTTTCACAGCAGGTTCTTTCCTTTAATATATCTCATGGGTTCAAAATCAATATGCTGATGAAGAAAAAATGCAAATAGAAAAAGCCTGAGACTTTGATGACATCATTAAGCCACTGAAAAACCATTGGGGGCCATCAACTTCAGGCTTTTGTAATCTAATAATGAAAAATTCTTATTATATGAAACTAGAATTGAAATCAATTGAACACCTAAAATCTCTTTATTTAACTTATATGAAATGGGAGCCAAATTGTATATGATATCTTTTCATAACACTGAAAAATCTCTATATGACATTTTCCATCATTTTTGCTGGCTATTAGAACATTTACCAATGAATAATTAAAAGGGCTCCAATTTTTAAATCAAAATTTATTTATTTCAAACTTATACTTTGAGATTTTACAAGGGGATCTGGAATTATGTTGCAATTCAGAGAGGCATGTATTTAAGTAATACTCAATCCTTAGGAAATTTGTATGAGAATAAAAGGTAGATGCTAGAAGCAGGTGGTATTTTCATGTGGGTAGAAGCAATATGTGGAAAGTAACTGACTATTCAATGTATACTATCCTTGAAAAGGTAGCTAATTTTTGTGAGGAATGGGAAAAAGGGATTGCAAAGGTTTCTATTCTAATTCACAGAACATTGCAATAGATTATTCTGTTGCAGAAATTCCAGGACACTCATTCATATGTAACATAAATGTCACTTTAGGCTAGGTAAGTGGACAGCACCAAAATATATGCCAAAGTGTCAGGTATTAAGTCTAATGACTGGTTTTTAGCAATGGAATACCATTGGGATGAAGGGACTCATAAATATTTGAGGGGAAAACTTCAATATGAAATAAGATAAACACTCAGAAGCTGAATGGAGAAACTAATGATGAGATCAAGGTTTCTGTGCTGGGCCATTTTGGGGCAGGTGGGAGATGCAGTATACAATACTGTGACTAAAAGGTTAAAGAGGGATTTGGAACTTTTCCTGTTTTTTTTTTTTTTTAATTTATTCTGGATGTAAATGACCTGATGCAGCCTATAATGCCAGCAACAATGCCTGAACCAGTGACTTCTGGATCTGGTAAAGGTACTTGAACTGCAATGGATAGAAAAGAATCTGTGCAGCCTTGTGCAGATTTGGTTCAGGAAACATCTGAGCACATATTTGAACATAGGTACATGGCTGGAACCTTCTATATATAATAGGGAAGATAGAACTAGTGGGTATCAATTGATTTTCTAACTTAAATTCATAAGTCTTTTCATGCTTATGTGGTATTCTGTATTTCCTCAAAACATTCCTGCAAAGAAAATATATTATTTCACAATGTGATCACTGTCTCTTAGGTGATTGAGTATGCTGTTATTAAAACATGCATTTAAAAGTTGTTCAAGATAAGAAGTAGATATTTAAAACACAAAAATTTTGAGAAGTACTTATGAAAAAACTAAATGTAAAAGGGAGAAATATAAAATATAATCTAAGTGAATTCATATATAGAGCACAGTGTATTCATATTGTGCACCTATTGTTGAGGTAAATATATATGGGTGTTTTTTGTTGTTGCTGTTCAAATAGACTTCTATTTGAAATCTCAAAATTTTTTTGTATTTTTATGATGAAAGGTAAGTGCTTTGTATGAGAAAATCTTTTATTCAAAATGTACGGTATTATTTTGATATTTTAGACATTTTCTTGTGCTGTTAGGCAGATACCAGATGTACTAAAATACTTGAGTTTTAAAATAAATGGTGTTCTAAGGAATATGTACAAATTGACTATCTAAAATACTTTATCATTATTTTTGCTTTGAACAGGATCAGCTTTATAGACTCAGAGCCAGTTTCTTTGGCTAATTATCATGAATACACATGAATTGTGTTCATTTTCTATTTATGCTGCAAAAAGTCAATACTAAACTGCAGCACAGCAACTTAATCAATATGCCTTAACATTCCTTATTTTCTTATGTCTAAATTTTCCTGGGCCAAAATGATTTATATGCTTTATATATCAAAATTAAAGATATGAAAATGGGAAACACTTTTTTGATGTTTCTTTTATCATAAGTACAAAACCATATACTGGAATCCTCTAAATTACAAACAGATCCTGTTCCAAACAGCCATTTAAAAGTCTGGTGGAGGAAATAAGAATGCATTTTCTCTCAAAAATAGTAATCAAGAGCAGTATAGCTGATTTTGGGGGAAAAAAAGTAAAATTTCTAGCACAATAGGATTAATGACTAGAGATTTAGACTCACTCTGTAGAACAAGGTTTTCTTTAGCTATATTCTTCTTTTTTTTCCATTCAGCAATGTACTGCTGGTTCTAGTTATCATTGTGGTTTAGAAGGTTTGAGAAGTGGGTTGATTGGTAGGCTCTCTTAGGTTGATTCATGACATAGAGTCTCTTAACTGATTATTTCAAACTCCAACTTTACCCTTTAATAGGTACAATTAACTTTCAGGGAGCTTAAATTCTACTGCAGTAGAACAGACTATAAATAAGTACCAATACAATAAAGTCACAGATAAAAATAGATCAGAGTGTTGGGGCACAGTGATATTGGGTGAATACTTAGAATTGGGTGATGAGGGAGGACATTTCTCAGGAGATGACATTTAACTTTTAACCATGAGGACAAGAAAGAAAGAAATTGGTTAAGCAGCAATGATATAGATGAATATGACAAACTGAAGGGCTGGTGGTGTGAATCTAGTGACAAGTGGAGGAGTGGTATAATATTAGTCAGAGCCATATTTTGTTTGAATTTTCAGGCTAGGGCAAAGGGTTTGGATTTTACTCTGAGTGCTCTGAAAAATAAGTGAATGTTTTAATTAAGTCAGTATTGTATTGGTCAACATTTGTAAAGATCACATTTGCTGAAATTAGCCCAATGATGAAAAACTGTTCTCTTTTGTTTCATATATCTTCTTTATTTTTCTCTCTTCTTTCCTCTCTTTCTTCCTTTCTCCCTCCCTCCTTGCCTTCATTCTTACCTTCATTCTTGTCTTTCTCTTTTCTTTATGTATGTATACAGGGAAAGTTTTGGAAATGAATTTGATAATGTGACCTAAACAAGAAGTATAATTACATTTCTCAAACATAAAATAAAGTTTTTTTTTGTTTTTTTTTTTAAAGATTTATTTATTTTATTACATATCTCCCCTTCCCCCGCTGCTGCGACGACGTGCCGAGACTGGTCACTGCGCATGCACGGCTTTCCCCACTTGTGGGTGGCTTCCGTTTCCATTCATGGCCAGCTTTCAGTTCACGGGTGGCTGGCTGTGTTCCATTTGTGGGCTACCTGCCCTGCCTGTGGCAGCTTTTGCCCTGTCCATGGCAGTTTTTTGTCCTGCCTGCGGTGGTTCTGGCCCACCCATGGCGGCTTGCCATTCTCAAGGCGGTCTGTCTGCTAGGAGAGGTCCCCGGGAACCGAACCCAGGGCCTCCCATGTGGTATGCCGGTGCCCTATCCACTGGGTTATCGAGCCTGCCCAAATAAAGTTTTTTAAAACTTTTTTTAACCCTCGATTCATTTAAGAAATGTAGATTTTGTGCATCTTTTGTGTGAAGACTAATCTTGATGATGAGTATAGAATAGAAAACATGAGAGACAATTTTTTTCCTGTCCTAAGAGGACAGAAACAGATAGTAAAAATGAAAATTAACTCTAAACACATGTTGAGTAAGATACTGATAAGTGTTAAGAAAAAAAAATAAAGCAGAAAAGACAGATGGGGAAATTGTAGGAATGGGAGGAAGGTTTTAATTTCATATAAAGTAAGAAAAAAGCCACATTGCCATGAAGTTTAGCTAATAGTTGAAGGAAGTGGAAGTGTGCATTGTATAAATGTTGGACAAGAAATTCTCAGGCAGAAGAAAGCGCAAAAATACATGCCCTGAGCTTGCAGCATAACTGATCATTATGAAGAGAAAAAGACAGCATATGTGATACAAGGACTAGATCCCGTAGAGCACTGAATGGTATTGTAAGAACTTTCCTTTTATGTTGAGAACAGAGGAAGGTTTTAAAAAGCTTTGCTCAGAATAGTGACAAGATCTGTCCTAATTATTATTTCACTATGACCATTTTGTAAAAATAAACTGAAGGAAAGGGAAAAGACTAAAACAAAGAACACATGTAGAATAAAATTAAATAATAAAGGCAAGTGATGAAGGTTGCTTGGACAAAGTGATAGCTGTTGAGTTATGAGAAGTGGAAAATTTTAAATATATTTTGTAGGAAGGCCCTACAGAATTTATAGAGGGATTGGATTTGGGATTTGAGAAAAAGAAAACAGTCCATGATGATTCCAATATATTACCCTAAGCAATAGGAAGAAAAGAGTTGACATTAATGAGGAAAGCAGAGATTTATTCAGTCAGGATGAGTGGGGGTGGACTAAGGATTTTGGTTTTGAATGTGTTAATTTGAAATGCCTATTAGAAATCTAAGTGGAGATGAAATATAAATGTATGAATATGGAGATCAAGAGTGAAGTCTTTATATAAAAGGTATTTGAAGTCATGATAAAAGTTAAGGTCAATATTAAGTAAATGTAAAGTAAGAAGAGAAAAAACCAGGAATAGAACTTTGGATGCTAAAATTTCAATATCTTAGAGATAAAAGAATATTTTTTAAAGGGAACAGAGCATGAACAATCATGAGGTACAAAGAAAACAATGAGTGTTGTGTTTTGAAATAAAAGACAGGAGGACATAATCAATGTGTTATTTGCTAAAATCAGTCAATTATGATTAGGAATAAAATTTGCCACTGAGATTTCAAGATAGGATCAACAATAATTTAACAGGGAATTGGAATCAGAAGGCTGATTGTAGATGATTCATTAGAATATCAGGAGGAGGTGACATCATTAACATGACAACTTAAGATTTCTCCTGAAAAAACCTCCCCACAGAATCAGCAAATAAAAGGACAGATCCTACTTTCTTAGAACTCTGGAGAATGGTTGAGACTGGAGAAAGTTGCCACGAATGCTAAATCAAAGAAAAGTGAAAATAAGTAGGAAACATTTGTCCTGACCTGCCAGTCAACCCCTTTTCCCTTATTCTCTCCACGGTTGGGGATTTGCTCAATGCAGTGACCCAAATCACTCCCACACCCCATAGGGATCAGAATCAATAGAATTCCATACATATCCAGGCACAAGGACACAAGCCCACAGAGACCCAGTTTAGAACTCAAGCTGCTAAGGAGTGCTGCATACAAAAGTTTCCCCAGATGGAAAAAAAAAAGAAAGACCGCAGTAAAACAGTGGCTGGAATGCTGTACTCAGTCTAGTTTCTGTTAATTGAGCCACCTAAATGTAAAACAGACTTTTCTGAACTACCCCACCTTTCTGGATTAACCGCATCTGGCTCCCCAGGGTAAGATATGCTATTGTGGAAGAAACTAGTGTCAGAAGAGCCTCACAAAGTTTAAAAAAAAAAGGAAAAAAGGGGAAGGTTAAAATGAACTGCTATAAGATAGGAAGGTCTTAAAATAGAAAATCATAAAGAAAATGGGGCATTCATTATGATTTATGTAAATATGATTTATTTTATTTAAATAAATCATAGAACCTGGGTAGAAAATTATGCACTAAAACAAACAGAACAGATCAACATTCCCAAAGAAGGAACAGAGAAAATTATGCACTAAAACAAACAGAACAGATCAACATTCCCAAAGAAGGAACAGAGAAAACTCCTGTAGGGAAACAATTACCTAAAAAGTACAATCATAAAAATTGTACCACACATCCATGGCAAGAATCAGATGAAGAAGAGTGGAGAAAATCAGATTGGCTTAAAATGGGTTATTCTAAATGTCTAGAATAAGTTAGACCAAGCATCAAAGAAGAGCCTTAACACAAAGCCAATCAACGACAAAGCCCTAGATTAGAAAGAGAAACTGACCATCAGAGTTAACTCATCAAGATAATCAGATGCTTAGACATCAGTAAAAAATTACAAGCTATACTAAGAAACAGGAAAATATGGTTCAGTCAAGGGAACAAATTAAAAATTCTGAGGACACACAGAATTCGGAATACTAATCAATGATGTTCAAACAAATCTCCTAAATCAATCAAAAAGATGAAGGAAGGAAAATATGCATATAGAAATAGAGGATATTAAGAAGACATTGTGTGAGCATAAAGAAGAAGTTGAAAGTATAAAAAGAAATGACAGAAATTATGGTGATGAAAGGCACAAGAATAGATCAAAAATATACTAACAGCATACAAAAGCAGTTGAACAGGCAGAAAAAAAGAATCAGCAAACTAGATGACAGGACAATTGGAAACACAGTCAGAAGAACAAATAGAGAAAAATATAGAAAACCTTGAGCAGTGTTTAAGAAATTTGAGTGATAGCATGGAGAGCACAAACATTCATGTCATAGGTATTTGAGAAAGAGAAGAAAAGGAAAAGGGAAGAAAGAATATCCAAGGAAATAATGGCCAAAATTTTCCCAACTCTTATTGAAGACATAAATATACACATCAAAGAAGTGTAACATATTCCAAGCAAAGTAAATACCAATAGATCTATTCCAAGGCATAATAATGAAAATGTAAACAACAGAGATAAAGAGAGAATTCTGATAATAGCAAGAGAAAAGCAATTCATCACATATAAGGGATCTTCAATAGGACCAAATGCCAATTTACTACGAGAAACCATGGAGGCAAGAAGGCAATGGTATGATATATTTAGTGATCTGAAAAATAAAAACTGCCAGCCAAAAATACTTTATCTGACAAAACTGCCCTTTAAATATGAGAGTTTAAAATTTTCACAGATAAAAAGAAATGGAGATTTCATCAACAAGAGTCTTGCCCTACAAGAAATTCTACAGGTTGAAAGTAAAAGACAGGAGAGAGTGGCTTGCAGTAGTGTGAAGAAATGAAGATTATCAGTAAGGATAACTGAAAGGGTAAATGCAAAACCCAATACTGCCATATCTTCAATATACTACTCTTTAATTCCTATAAGAGTCAGAATACAATTGAACAAGAAAAAGCATATTTTCTAATAATGGACACACAAAATATAAAAAGGTAATGTGGGAAGAAAGAACATAAAGAGGGGAAAACAAAGGAATATGAGAACATAGAACCTCTATGCTATTGTAGCTAGGTTGGCATCTTTTCAAATAAAGGTTATAGATGTAGGTTGTGTAATATAAACCCCAGGGAAACCACAAAGAAAGTATCTTAAAAATATACAGGATCCTATAGATGAGGATTGTGGTTAATATAAATACAGAAATATTCTACTACTATAAGATATTAAGAATGTGGTGGTACATGGGGAAAATATAGCTAATATAATTTATAGGCTATAGTTAACAGCATTAAACTGTTTTTGTAGCAAAAGCAAAGTTGGTACTATACTAATGCTAAAGGTCAAAAAATAATACAAGGTTTGGTTTTGTGAGATATGTATATGATTAAACATTTTTCACTTCTTCATTTTGTTCATTAATAAGGAAATCTTGAGTATGTCACTTAGCTAATCTGTGTTCATCTGTGTATCTTTCTGAAGACTAGAGGGACAATTGAGTTAGTAGTTGAAATTAGGTGATATAAAAACGCCTGGGCAGAACTTTTTTTAAGGATAATGCTTCCATAACTTGTTCAGGTGCCTTTTTGTTATTTATTTTTTAGTTTGAAATAAAGTTATTTAAAACATTTAAAAAGTATAAGGAAAATATACAGACACAGGTATGAAAAAGGGATCAGTCATAGGAAAAGAGAGGTAAAAAAAGATACAAAAACCAAATGGTAAAATGGCTGGAGTGAGTAAGGCCTCCAGAGTAATAACATTGAATGTTATTATATTCAACTTCCCATTCAAAAGACACAGAGTGGCAGAATGGATTTGAAAAAAAAAAAAAGCATGACCAAACTATAAGTTTCTTAAAAGAGATTCATCTTAGACCCAAAGACACCAATAGGTTGAAAGAGAAAGGCTGGAAAGAAGATATCCCATGTAAATAATTAACCAAAAAAAAGTTGGACTATCTATACAAATATTGGACAAAAGAGATTTTGAGTCAAAATCTGTTATCAGAGACAAAGAAGGACACTATAAATTAATAAATGGGCAGCCCACCAAGAAGAAATAACAATCATAAATATTTAGGCACCTAACCATGGTGCCCCAAATACATGAGGCAAACACTGTTAAAACTGAAGATTGAAATAGATGTCTCTACAAAAGTAGTTGGAGACTTCAATACACAACTTTCAACAAGATAGAACATCTAGACAGAAGATCAATAAGGAAACAGAGAACTTGAATCATATAATAAATGAACTTGGCCTAACTGACATATATAGAGCATTGAAACAAAACAACAGGATAAATATTTCTTCCTCTAATCATATCAGATATATATTTTGATGTTCTTCAATTGTGCTCCATTAGTTGACTAATGTTAGGTTGCTAAATTATGAATCTAATCATAATTTGCTTACTTCATGTTCTTGGATGGCTAATTATAACCTCCAAAATATAGTACAAACTCAACATGATAAAAAGCCTACAACTAACATCCTACTTAATAGGAAAAGTCTAAAATCTTTCTCCCTGATATCAGGAATAAAAATGTATACCCACTGTCACCACTGTTATTCAACATTATACTGGAAGTTCTTTACAGAGCAATTAGGTAAGAAAAATAAATAAAATGCTTCTAGGTTGGAATGGAAAAAGTAAAACATTCTGGTTTTGCAAATGAAATGATTCTATATATAGAAAATCCTGAAAAATATACGACAAAGCTACTAGAGCTAAGACACAAATTTAGGAAAGTGGTGGGGTACATGATCAACACCCAAAATGAGTAGGGTTTATATACACTAGTAATATACAATTTGAAGAAGAAATCAGGATAAATTTCAATTTACAACATTAACTAAGATATCACCTTATACACTAATTAACTCAAAATGAATCAAAGACCTAAATATAAATACCAGAAGTATGAAACCCCTAGAAAAAAATATAGAGCAGCATCTTAAAGATCTTGTGTTAGGCAATGGATTCTTAAGCTTTACACAAGAAACACAAGCAACAACAACAAAAACAGGTACAAAGGACTTCATCTAAATTTAAAAACTTTTGTCAATCAAAAGACTTCATCATAAAACTAAAAATACAACCTATGCAATTGGAGAAAATATTTGAAAACTACATATCAGTTACAAGTTTAGTTTTCAGGAATATATAAGTAAACACTACAACTAACTTGAAAAACAAAGACAAAAATCCAATTCAAAGTAGAGAAGATTGAATAGGCACTTCTCTGAAGAAGATATTCAAATGGCTAATAAGCACATGAAAAAAATGCTGTACATCATTTTACATTACAGAAACACAAATAAAAATCACAATGGTGCCAAACTACACCAACTAAAATGGATGCTATTAAAAATAAGGAAAATTATAAGTATTGGATAGGATGGGTATTGTGGTGGTTTGGAACTATATGTGCCCCAGAAAAATCACATCCTTAAAGCTAATCCATTCCTGTGGATTTAAACTTATTGGTAGTAGGACCTACTGATAAGGATATTTCAGTTCAGGAATGGGCAAGGGTGGTATTAATCTTCTTAATGAAATTCAGACTTTGCCACAGAAAGTCACAGAAGCAAGAAGTCAAAAGCAAAGAAACCCAGAAGAGAAGGGAGAGAATACCAGATTTCCTCATGTGCCTTGGCATGGAGCAGAGGAGCCAAGATCACTAACAACTGGTCTTCAGGAAGAAAGCATTGCCTTGATGAGGCCTTGATTTGGACATTTTTCTCAGCCACAAATCTGTAAGCTAATAAATTCCCATTTTGAGTCAACCCATTTCATGCTATCAGCTTTTAGCTGTCTAACAAACTATAACGGATTTTGTTACAGGAGAGTGGCGTGCTGCAATCGCAAATATCAAAAATGTGGAAATGACTTTGTAATTGGGTCATGGGTAAAGGCTGAAAGAATTTGAAGTGCTTGATAGAAAAGGCATAGATTGCCTATGATGACACTGATGGTAGAAATATGGATGCTAAAGATACTTCTCATGGCTTAGACAAAAATGATGAATGTGTCATTGCAAACTGGAAGGAAGTTGACCCTTGTTTTAAAGTAGTAGTGGACTTAGCAAAATGGAGTTCTGATGACAGGTGGAAGGCATAATTTGAAAATGATAAGCTCAGATATTTAGCTGAGGAGATTGCCAAACTACATATGGAAAGTGCAGCCTATAGCAAAATGTTAGAGAAATGGCATAAGCTGAGAACTGAACTCCTGAGGATGAAGAAACCAGAAATTGAAGTTCTGGAACTTCTGAGCTTCTAGAAAATGATTTCCCAGAGAATAGTGGTCCACGTGAAGGTTTAACTGCACATGGAACTAGTCAACCATTTCAGTGCAAGTCAGGATTGGAGATGCAGTCATTCAGGCAGGATTTGTGGAAAGTGCTTTTTGTCTGATGGCTTGGAACCCTGTGCACTACTTGTAAAACTGAATTTTTTTCTGAGATCTGTATGAATGTAATCACTGCCATCCTTGACAAAAAAGGACAAAAAAGGGACATATTGAAGGAAAAATGACTTCAAAGGGACAACCATGGAAGCTGAGGTCTGGACAGAAGGGATCTTCTTAGGCCAAGAGACTGGACCCACCCATGTGTGTGAAAAAGGGGAGTGTGCCCTGGCACTTGGAGAAGATGGGCCTTCTTCTCTCTTATTCAGGATGTGTTATCACCCAAGTCTCTCAGATGCCTGGGGGATTTCAGAGAGTCTGGTTGCTACCCTGATGTTTGATGAACCTGGAGCTTAGAATCTGGATGCCATTCCAATACACAGAGAGTGAAATTTTCACCCCACTGCCTATGCATTTGGAAGGGGTGGGGCTGCCTCTCCATCAGGCCCAGAGGAAAAAACATTATTCCATAGATGGCTCTCAGACCTTGAAATCTAGTGGAGTACGTTTTGCGTGTTTCAGAATTGTTTGGAACCATTGACCCCTTCCTTTTTTAAAGTTTCTCTCTATGAAAATGGAAATGTTTACCCTATGCATGTTCATGAAAATGGAAATGTTTACCCTATGCATGTTCCTCCACTGTATATTGTAATTGTTCTTTATGTTTCACAGGTCCACAGACAGGGGGAAATTATGCCCAGGACAGACCACATCTATAATCGATTTTGATGAGACTTTGTGCTAAACATTGTTTCTGAAATAAATTAAGGCTTTTGGGATATTATGATGGAATGAGTGTATTTTGCATTTTGAAAGATCACATCTTTTTGGGGTCCAGAGTGTCAAGTGTGGTGGCTTGGAGTTCTATGTACCCCAGAAAATCATGTTCTTAAAGGTAATCTATTTCTGTGGGTGTTAACCTATTGTTAGAAGTAATTTTGTTGAAGTTACTTAAGTTAAGGGATGGCTCAAGTGGTTATTAATCCTAACTGGAGTCCTTTATAAGATAATGAAATTCAGGAAAATAGAGAAAGCTACAGAAGGGAGAATTTGAAAGCAAAGAAACCTAGAAGAGAGAGAACTGCAGATGCTACCATGTGCCTTGTCATTTGGCAGAGGACTCATGGATACACTGACAGACATTCTTTGTGAAGATAGCATGACCTTGATGATGCCTCGATTTGGAAATTTTTTTTCCAATCAAAAAACTGTAAGCTAATAATTTCCCATTTTTAAGTCAGCCCATTTCATGGTATCTGTTCTCAGCAGCATAGCAAACTAAAACACAGAAAAATAAGAACACTTATTCATTGTTGAGGGAATATAAAATATTACAATCACTGTGGAAAAGTTTTGTGTTTCCTT
Source organism: Chaetophractus vellerosus (assembly GCA_004027955.1). Lineage (NCBI taxonomy): Eukaryota > Metazoa > Chordata > Mammalia > Cingulata > Chlamyphoridae > Chaetophractus > Chaetophractus vellerosus. The sequence continues at coordinate 16,777 of PVKH010000704.1, forward strand.
AGAAAGTTAAATGTAGAATTTCCATATGACAAAGCAATCTCCCTTCTAAATATATACCACAAATAATTGAAAGCAGGGTCTCAGACAGATGTATTCACATACATGATCATATTGACATTACTCACAATTGCCAAAAGGTAGAAACAACCAGTGTTCATCAACCAATGAATGGCTAAACAAAATATGGTATATATGAGCAATTGAATATTATTCAGTAATAAAAAAGGAATGAAGTTCTGACCCATGCAATAACATGGATGAACCTTGAAGATATTGTGTTGAATAAAATAAGCCAGGCATAAAAGGGTAAATGTTGTATAATCTCACTGATGTGAAATATTAGGATCAGCAAATTTATAGAGTTACAAACCAGAATACAGATGTCCTGGGGCTGGGGTAGGGATAAGAAATGGGGAGTTAATGATTAATTGGGAAAGAGTTTCCTTTTGAGTGATTTAAAAGGTTTGATAATTGTTGGTGATGGCAGCACAACATTGTGAATGTAATTATCTCTACATTAGTTATATTTGAATAAGCTTAAAAGGGGAAACTTTAGGTTGAATAGTGGTACTAGAATAAATATGAGAAAACCATAAGGCTGGGCAAACAGAAAACTATAATGTCAACTATACACTATTGTTAATAGTTATAAAAGTAATGTGTCCTCAATTTTAGCAAATGTACTACACTAATGCAAAATGTTAATAATTAGGGAAAACTAGTTTTTTGAGTAGGGTATATGAGAATTCTATATCTTCTACATTATTTTTCTGTTAGCCTACAATTTCTCTGATAAAAAAGTACTGGAAGCTAAGATTATAAAATAGAAAGCTAAAGATTATTTAAACCCAAAATTATAAATGTTAGTTATATTCAATTTGGGGAGACCACATTAAATTTATGAATTGGGTAACTTTCTGTTTATGAAGCAGACACAATACAAGTTTTTCTAGACATATTAATTAGGATATTACAGATAATTATCAAGTTTAAAATGTAGATGACAGAGCTAATGACATTAGGGGCATCTAATTCAACATGTGAATAAGAAAATATTCCCCAAAGTATAAATATGATAGATCATGAAATGTCCTGATTAGGCTTAGTTAAATACTGAAATTTTGACCTGCCAATGAACTTTCTGAGATAGACAGTAGATACTTAATTATCTTTATAAATATTTCTAAAATTATACAGAGTTAATTGCTATTTTAATAAGTATTTTCAGACTAACAGGTCATTGCACCCATTTTAGATGATTAGTTTAAGGAAATAACACCTATGGAGAATCACAACAGTGAATTTGTAAATAGATAAACAGAAATGTTATTCAAAAACATGATGAGAAAGTAGTTTACTATGATATTTTGCTTGGGTGTTGTATTCATTTTAAAGGACAACTGTGACTACACTACTGTTTTCGTTTACTGAAAGCTGCTGGGAGCAATATACAAGAAATGGGTTGGCTTTTAAAATGGGAATTTAATAGGTTAAAAGTTTAAAGTTCTGAGGCCATGGAAGTGTACAAGTCAAGGCTTCATCAAAAGATGCTGTCTCACCCAGTTGCAGTCATGAGTGATCAGGCACATGGCAGAGTATAATGGTGGCTCTGTCAGTCTCTGCCTTCTTTTCCAAGCATCATTTCTCCCTGAGCTCAGCTTTGGCTGATCATCATTATGGCTCTTCTTGCCCCTTTTATCCAGGTTTCAAATCATTTGATCTCACACAGAGCCTGTTTCATTGCATTTGTGCTCTGCTGATTCCAGCTTCCAGCCTCCAGGACCTCTCTCTCAGCTTCTCAGGGTTTCTCTGTCTCTGCAGCTTTGGCTCTGTGTCTGAGGCTTTTATTCCTTCACTTATATATCACTCCAGTAAAAGGATTAATACAAACCCTGGGACATGCCCTACTGAAGTGATCTAATCAAAAGTTCTTGCATTAGTCATCCAAAGGCTTGCTGATGCAAAATACCAGAAATCTGTTGGCTTTTGTAAAGGGTATTTATTTGGGGTAGAAGCTTACACTTACCAGGCCATAAAGCATAGGTTACTTCCCTCACCAAGGTCTGTGGCCACATTTTGGAGAAAGATGGCTGCTGGTGTCTGCAAGGGTTCAGGCTTCCTGGGTTCCTCTCTTCCCGGGGCTCATTTCTCTTTGGGATCAGCTTCTCTGCTTTCTCCACAGGACCGGAACAGGTAAACAGTTCCAACCTTCTTCACATATGTGCTTCTCTGTGTGTTTACTTTCTGGGCTCTAGGATCAAAACTCCAACCTCCCTTGTCTGTGGTGCAGGTTCTCTGAGTCCCTGTGCACCAAGGGGGTAGGGACTCAACATCCTACTGATGTGGCCCAATCAAAGCCTTAATCATTATTTAATCAAGTTAAAGTGAAACCTCTGAATCCAATATAATCTAATATGCCCAGAGGAACAAATCAGTTTACAAACATAATCCAATATCTACCTTTGGAATTCATAAACAATATCATACTGCTAAAGGTCCCACCTACAATAGATTTACATGCACAGGAATGGATTGTCTCTAAGGGTATAATTTTATGTGGTCCACCAGGTTAAACCTGCCATATTCCACCCTCTGGACCTCAGAAAGTTGTTCTTCCCATATGCAAATAAGAGGGACCCCACTCACACATGCATAAAAAGGAGTTTACCCTGGCATTTGAAGAAGGTGGGCCTCCCTCCTCATTGTTCAGGGAAAGTATTGCCACTCCAGGCTTCAGAGAGGGTGAAACACATTCCCTAGGGGTTAGAGAGAATTTGGCCATTACCCTCTCTTCTGAGGGGTAATGTCCTGTGCCCTAGAGATTGGGGATAGTGTGGCCATCACTCCATTATTCTTGGAGGGTGAAACCTAGAGTTCAGTGGCCACCCAGATTCATGATGAGAGTAGAGCTGAGAAGATGGCTGCTGGATAAGCCTTTAGAAGGCATGGGGCTGCTAATCCATGAGGCCCTGAGCAGAAGAAGACATTGATCCCTAGATGACTTTCAGGCTTTGAAAGCTAAGGGAGCATGCCTGGAAGGTTTTCAGAACTGTTTGGAACCTATGGCAATGGGAACGTTTATCCTGTAACTGCCCTTCTTTTGTATATCGGAAGTAGATAACTTGTTTTGAAAGTTTCATAGGTTCACAGCCAAAACAAAATTTTTCCAAGGGCAGACTGCATGCACATATCTGGTTTGATGAGATTTTGTACTTAGCATTGTTATAGATACAGAAATGATTTAAGGCTTTTGAAATATTGTGATGGAATGAATGTTTTTGCATATGGAAAGAACATGTCTTTCTGGGGTCCAGAGGGTGGAATGTGGCAGGTTGAATCTGGGTGGGCCATTTGAATCTGGGTGGACCATTTGCCTGATCACCCATAGTGGCAACTTCCACAGCCTCAGAAATGTAAGCTTTTAATCTAATGGATTCCCATTGTAAAAGTTGATCTATTTCTAGTATATTTCTCCCAGCAGCTTTTAGCAAAGTAAAACAATTACTGTCTTCTAATGTGTTTTTTCAGAATTGATTATAGACTTCTAGTGACATTGTTTGTGGTCATTTCAGTGCACTCTGGTATCGTACTTCTTTGCCCAGAGTACCATTTTATAAAGCTCAGAAAACATAGTCTCAGAAATTAAAAAAAATCATTTTTTTTTCTTTGCCACAACTTTACCAATATGCATGTGTTTAATCAGTTGTGGTAGAAAACATAAGTAATGCATTCTATAATAATGTCATTCTAGAAATATTTTACAGGATCAACCTTCAAAAGCTTTTTCTGTTGTCTTTAGATTTATATAAGGAACTTGTTTTCCACTCCTCAAGAAGAAACAGTCATCATCAAGTATAATCAATCTTTTTTTCTCTCCTCACTGATTGTTTCCTAAAGTGAAACTATGATTTATCTGATAGAAGAATTATGATAAGCAAATAGTAAAAAAATAACCTTCCTTTTAGAAGCTTTTTAGTATCTCTGCTTGCAGAATACTCACATTTTACTCTGAGCCTGGTCCCATTCTTGGAAGGTATCACAATCAAAGCCTGCATATAAAAAGCTGCATAGGAAAACCACAGCCTAGTGATTTCCAATAGGACTCATAGGTTAATTCTTTGCAGAAACACCTTCAAGTTGGTGTCCTGAGGTAAGTCCTTATGAGTAAATGGTAAGAAGCTTCATTGGGGTGACTGCTCATGCCAGAGTCTACAATCCAAATTAATGTATTCATTCTCACTTATATCTGTATGTATTTCTCAATATATTCCAAACCCAGTGGAAAAATAAAGAGTATTATTCACTTGCTGCTTCAAAGCACAAGAGTTTCTGAATAGATAACAGAATTAAAAACAGATCTCTTACATGACAGGCAAGAATGCTTGGTTTTAGAAAACCATTAGAAATCTTTGCCAAATATTGTGGTTAAAATAAAAAGAAATATAAATTAGATAGAAGCCCATCGTAGATGAAACTGCAGCTAAATGATCTTTTATGTCCCTCTGTTATACTGCCAGTGGGCTCCCACTTTCCCAGGTACTCTTCTTACAAAGTTCAGTGCTTTGGAACCATGCTTTGGGACTACAAAGTTTTTTTATGCTGACACATCACTTAGTTTACCTTTCTAGTGGATATACCCTTTTTAAAGGCTCTATTAGACAGGTTTACACAGAGAAATGGAACCAACATTATATATACACATGTAAATATTAAGAAATTTATTATAGAAATTGGCTTATGTGACCACAGGGAATTGTCAAGTCTGAATTGTGTAGGGCAGGAAACTCTATGAATGTGACATTGAATTCCCCAGGGAAGACATGTTGTCTGGATAAGGATAGAAATTCTTTCCGACTGCTGAAATCACCAGTTCTCCATTTAGGTCTTCAACTGATTGTATGTGAACACTTCTCTCATTTCTGAAGGCAATCTCCTATGTTGACTGTAGATGTAATCAGCCATAGAAAATCAATTGACTAATGATTTAAATCAATGAAGTATACTCACAGTAACACTGCTTGATCAAACAACTGAATACCATAAACTAACCAAATTGACACATGAAATTAGCCATCACATAGACATTTACTAAGGCTGTCCTTCTCAAGTGCAAAAAATTCTATATTTTTCTTTCAGTGTATAGGATACCTAACCAATCTTGGCTTTATTTTCTAATTTCTACAATAAAGATGTGTACTAGACTTTTTCAATGCAAAAATGCTGAGTCTCTGATTCTAAATGATGTACTAAATAAATTGATAAAAATCATTGGAAATTATATAATAAGTTGTGTTGGCTGAATGATTTCCTTCTATCTACAGATTAGTATGTGAAATGATTTTTACATAAACAGAAATCATATTTAATATTAAAAGACAATGGGAATCTTTTCAAGTGTATTGCAGTCCTTTCTATTACCTAGAGAAAGATGTTTTCTTTTGATGTAGGCTTATCTTTCATGCTTACAGATTGTTGATTTTTCTTTTTTATACCAAAGAGAGAGATATGTATCTCAAACTTGCCTCAAATAACAACAAAGAAACAGTATTTTGTTTATACAGCATTTCTATTTTGGTTACTTTCTATTTTGGGAAAGTAGTACTTGCAGAGGTATAATATTTCTTTTTAAAATAAATGCTTGTCCATTTTTAAAGTGATTTCAAAAATAAAGAGCAAATAATTTTTCTCAGATATTGCAAACATTTTGAAGTGGTTCAGGACTTTACTGAAATTTGGAAACATTGCTTTCTTCTTTTAAGATGCTGTAGTCATCTTTTCAAAATTGAGATTATGGAGATGAGAAGAGAAAGAATAGGTTATGGACATGAGTAGTGTCAGTTGAGTGTCTAGAAGCCAGATCTTATCATCTTATAATACCAGGCAAACCTTGTTATATAACCACTTTAGTATATGGGTTTTATCCCCAGTATTAAGATTGTATTAAGTACATTATACATTTTGGACAGGTTATTCACCTTATTTAATACTACTAGGAAAGTGGTTCTTAAATGGGGACAATTTTGCTCTCCAGGAGACAATTGGCAATGCCTGGTGATATTTTTGATTATCATCATTTTGGGGTTGCTCTTGACACCTAGTTGGTACAGGCCAAAGATGCTGCCAAAGATGGTAGAATGCACTGAACAGCAACACACAGCAAGAATCATCAGGTCCATGATGTCAATAGTGCTGTGGTTAAGAAGGTAGATCATAGCAACCTTCTGTGTCAAGCAATTGGAATCGAAAAGTAATGTGAAACTTGAAATTTTGAACTTTTGGGAAACAACATCTCTTCCTCAGAATAATGTCCAGCCTAAAATATGCCTGCAAAAGACCAATGTCTAACTTAAGAAGTAGAGTATTTTGTCTTGTTTGTATTCTTGCTGTATTTCAAATCTTATTTTTCCTGACTTTTAGCTCTCTTGTGATAATTGGTCAGCCCAAAATAATAAAAAAGAAGAAATTATTTTTAAATCATTTGGATATCAGCTATATATGGTGAAAGTAAAACAAATAGCTTAGAACATGGGATGTGGGATGTTTTGAATGTAAAATACCTTACAAGGATCTCGCCTTTCAAAATCACCTCATTAATACTCACATAATACTGACAAGTTAGGTGAAAATTATCATATCTGCTTTATAGATGAGTGAATTTCTTCTCCCAGAGGTTAATTATTTACATAAATTTAATTTGAGAGTCTGTTATAGGACTAGGAAAAACATCCAATCTCATTACTCCAAAATATAGGGCTATTTTTACTCTATAACAGGCCTGCTTTCAAATACTCTATTTTTTTCATTAATATAATTAACATTTTATTATGTGTCCTAGGACTGATATGATCCCCTAATTATTATTGCATTCATCAATTCAATATTATTTTACTGAATGGCTACTAGATAAGAACTTTGTGCTAAGTGATATTAGAATCTATATGTTAGTGATTGGAGGAAGGGACTTGCAGCTCAGGAAATATTTATTTTCCAAATTCATCTTATCATTCTCAAAGCTAGAATCATCACATAAGCAAGGTAGCTCTGCATTGTTATGATTTTTAGAATAACTCTTTTTCATACATTTAGTCCCTTTATAAGTGGAAGCCTGAGTAGGAAAATAATTTTTGCTCATGTGGCAGTTTGATATTGTTTATGAATTCCAAAAATAGATATTGGATTATGTTTGGAAACTGGTCTCTTCCTCTGGGTATATTAGATTGTTTTAGATTCAGAGGTTTCACTTTTACTTGATTAAATTGTTATTAGGGTTTTGATTTGGCCACATGAGTAGGATGTTGAACCTCGACTCTCTTGGTGGTCAGGGACTCACAGAGAAAATGACAGGGCAGAGGAGAGAGTTTGAGTTTTGATGCTGGAGCCCCAGGAAGTAAATACACAGAGAAGCAGATATGTGAGGAAAGAGAGAAGGCTCTAGTAGACCTGGTAGAGGCCTGGGAGAAGAATTAGCCTGATAGTCTACAGCTGACCTTGTGAAGAGAGCAGAGCAGCTGAGCCTGGAAAGAATTGAGCCCTGGGAAGAGAGACAAGCCTTATACCAGCCTACAGCTGAGACCAGAAGAAGCTGGAACCACAGAACTTGAAGAGGAACACTGAACTCTCGCTAAACTGGCAGCCATCTTACTTCAACACATGGCAACAGACTTTGGTAAGGGTAGTAATTTACTCTTTATGGAATTGTGATGGCAAACTTCTTCCCCAAATAAATACACATAAAAACCAATCAGGGGGATGGCTGTAGCCCAGTGGATAGGGAGCCAGTTCACCACATGGAAGGCCCTGGGTTTGGTTCCCAGGGCCTCTCTGGACAGGCAGACCACCTTGAGAAGGGCAAGCCACTGTTGGTGGAGCAGAGCTGCCATGGGCAGGGCAAAAAAAGCCACCACAGGCAGGGCAAAGCCACCATGGGCAGGGCAAGTCATCCATGAATGGAGAAGATCCGCACATGAACGGAGCAGAGCCACCTGCACGGTGACCTGACTCGGCACATTGCTGTAATGGGGGAAGACAGAGCAGACACAGAAGAACGCAGAGAAATGAACACAGCAAGAGCAAGCAGAAAGGAGGGGGGAGATATGTAACAACAACAAAAAAAGATAATTAAAAAAAATCAATTTCTGGCATTTTGCATCAGCACCCCTTTGGCTAATACAGGCCATTTATATGTATTATAGGAAAACTCCTAGTGTTGAACACTGAGTAGTAGCCAATAATTAGGATACCATCTGGTACTTAATAATTATTGAGTATATGTTAAATATTATTGTTATTATCACTACTCTTTATATCAGGAATGGTATGACCACTTATTCAGTTAAAGTTATGGTATAAATGTTATCTCCAATTCAATATAGAATAATTTTTTAATCAATTCAAATTGCCTTTAACACCAGCACCAAAATGCAAATAATATACAGAAAATTGTTCAATTGACATTGCTTATTGTAATGGTTTGAGTGACTAATACAGAATTTGTTACCAAGGAGTGGGGAAGTGCTTTTTGCAATTACCAAAAAGTTGGAACAGTTTTATAAATGGATAGGGAGTATTTTTTGGAGGAATTGTGAAATGCTTGATGGAAAAGGCCTAGTTTGCTTTGCAGAGACTGTTGGTAGCAATATGGAGCCTAAAGTTCTTTTTGATAAGGCCTTAGAAGGAAACAATTGTGAGATTGATGCTAAAGAGACTTTTTATGATGCCTTAGAAGTAAATGATGAAACTATTATTGGAAACTGGAGGAAAGTGATCCATGTTTTAATGTTGTAGAAAACTTAGCAAGATTAACTCCTGGTGTTAGATGGAAGACAGAATTTGAAAATGGTGAACCTGAGCATTTAGCTGAAGTACTTTCCAAAGTAAGCCCAGAGAACATAGCTTGGCTTCTCCTTGCAGCTTATAGCAAAATACTAGATGAGCGAAATACACTAATGACTGAACATTTGGCCTCAAAGAAAACAGAAACTGATTCTGGAACTCCCAATTTTCTGGAAAGCAATTTCCCAGATGAAAATGTCCTATTTGAAGATTTAGCTAAACCTGGAACTTGTAAATCAAAATTGAAGATGCAGTTATCTCGGAAAGACTTGTGGAAAGTCTTACTGTCTGATGGCTTTGGCCCCTGCTTCCTGCATGCTAAACCAACAAAATTTTTGAGAGCACTATATGAACAAAATCACTGTTCACTTGGACTAAAAAGGATATGGAAAGAGATATTGAGGGAGAAATAGCTTTAAGGAGAAAACCATGGAAGCTGAGATTTGGAATTAAGACATTGCCTTGGACCAAGAGATGAACCTCACCCATGTGTCCAGAGAGGGTGAGTTTGCCTGAGGAGTTGAAGAAGTTGGAGGTCCCCACCAGATTTTATGGGAGAGTTTTGTCTCCCTAGGGTGCAGAGAGGGTGAGTTTGCCCCAACAATTGAAGAGGGTGGATGTTCCCACCCGATGTTCTGGGAGAGTTTTGCCTCTGCAGGGTGCAGAGAGGGTGTGTTTGCCCCAGAAGTTGAAAAGGATGTATGTTCCCCCCTAATGTTCAGGAAGGGTTTTGCTGCCCCAGGGTACAGGGAGGATGGAGTACATTCCTCAAAGATTAGGGCAGTTAAGGTCAGCAACCCATAGGTCTGAGAGAATGTGCTCCTATCCCCATGGATTAGGGAAGGCCAAGTGGTCAACTCATTGCTCTGAGAGAGTTGAACCTGTATGCCAAAGGTTAGGGAGAATGTTGTCTTCACCTCACTGTACTAGCAGTACTAAGTCTCTAACCCAAAGATTGGGTAAGGCATGGAAATCACCCCAACACTCTTGGAAGATGAGGTCTGGAGCTTGGCCAACACCCAGATGCTTGATGAGGGTAGAACCAAAAAATGGCTGTTGGGCAAGCCTGTGGAAAGGGTGGGTTCCCATATGGCCCCAAGGAGAAGAAACCATCCTCTTAAGAATGACTCTCAGACTTTGAAATGGAATGGAGGATTCCCTGCAGTTTTGCTGAACTGTAGGGATCCATGGCTCAGGTTTAACATCCCAATTTCTCCTTATGATAATGAAAATATTTTTTCTTTGTCTTTCCATTTGTGTATTAGAAGCAGATTAGTGATTAAGTAAGTTTCAGTTTTATAGCAGACAGGATTTTGCCTGGAAGGCAAACTGTATTTATTTAAAATGATCATGATATGATTTTGTACTTGCATTGTTACTGAATTAAGGTTTTTTGATATTGTAATGTATTTTTGGAATTCAGAAGGTGGAGTGTAATGGTTTAACAGTTTTATCAAATTATGAATACCAAAAATATAAATTGAATCATGCCTGTAAACTGATCTGTTAATCTGGGCATGATTAGGTTATGATTAGGGCATTGACTGGGCCATGTCAGTAGGGTGTTGAGCCCCACCCATCAGTGGGTGTGGTCTCAAATATAAAGGGCAAGGCAAAAGACAGAGGGAGCAGATTTGAGAAGCAGATTTTTTGAGAAGCAGTTCTGATGTTGGAGAGGAAACCCCAGGAGAAGAGAAATGAACCATTCACCTGACAGTCTACAACTGACCTTGTGGAGGAAGTGCTAAGCCCCGAGAGAAACACAGCCCCGGAAAGAGAGGAAAGCAAAAATCCTGAACTCTGGCAAACTTCGCCAGCTGTCTTGCTCCAACACATGGACTTTGGTGAGGGAAGAAAGTTATGCTTTGTGGCCTGGTAACTGTAAGCTTCTACTCCAAATAAATACCCTTTATAAAGACCAACCAAGTATTGGTATATTTGCAAAGGCACCCCTTTGGATGACTAATACACTTATTAACTACTAAATCTGGGTAGGTGTTCACAGCAAGTAAAAATGAAAGCTATTCAATTAAACTACCCAAATAAAATTAATCTACATTTTCTAAATTATGATTTGATAAAAATTTCAAAAACAAACTTTGCCATTTCCTAAAAAATCATTGAATTAGACACACAGCTTCCATACTACAAATATGTCTAAATAATTTGGTCTACTAACCATGGCAGAATAGTATGTTGGTTAAGTATTTAGATTTTGGAGAATACTCAAACAACCAACTCAACATCTAGCTACCTTTGTGACCTTGGACAAGTTTTTTAAGATGGATATCCTCTTTTATTATCTGCAAAATAGAGGTGATGATAACAATGATTCTCATATCACAGAGCTTTTGTGGGAATCATTGAATCAACCTATCATAATGAACTTAGAATTGTGCCTAACATGAAATGAGCAATCTATAAATATGACCTAGCATTTTTTGGGCAATATAATATTTTCTAATATAAATTTATAATTATATGAATTATTAATATATAAAATTAATATAAATTAGTTAAAATCTCTTAGCTTTTCCAATTCTCCATTGGTATCTTCATGCCATGCAGAGGGAACACTAATTTATTTAAAGAAAATCAATATGATGAAAGCAGTATTTTGGTTGTTAATATGGATGTGGTAGGATATCCATTATAAGGCAGATTATAGGGCAAAAGAGACTAGGTATGGAGTTAATAAAATAGTCTAGGTGTGGAAAATATGATTAAGATGGGATCAAAGACTCTGGAAGCAAAGTTGTAGAATGCTATTACTACCTCTATTTTTATCCCAAATATGACAGGAAATACTTCATTGATGATCAATCTGGAGAGATAATTGATCTTTGTTCAAACATATTTTTTTTGGTTTGAAAAGAATAATGTGATGAATCATTTGCTAGTGAAGAAAGCTTGCCATTGTCCAGTCATTGATTTTCTAATATATTTGCAATAACAAACCTCCCAAGCAGTCTAGATTTGAAACAGCACTTCAATTTAGCCATCTACTTTAAAGAATATTAGAAATAGAAGTAACTCATTTATTTTATACTCTGCCTAAAGAATTTCAAAGAGTGTAACAATCCATATATGACAATAAAAATAATGTTTTAAAGTTAAAACTGGGAACAAATTTTGTTTCCAGATTGTATATGTAAAAATTTTCAAAAGACTTTTTTGCTCACACTATTAAACAAAAAAATCTGAATAAATTCTAAAATTGGAGTGTCAGGGTTGCTTTTATTTTTAACTTTGAGTTTCAAAGATAAATACTTGTTAGTATATATTGTTTCCCTTTTCTTCTCTCTTTCTTTCTTTCCTTTTCTTTCTTTTCATGAAAACTTGGACAGTGGAGTGATCACAACATAACACATTCCTAATGTCCTGTTCCCAACAAAAATTATGAAACATACAAAGAGAGGAAAGTTTGGTGCAGTCACAGGAAAAAAAATTAAGTCAACAGAAATTTTCCTGGAGGTATAGAAGTCTCTGGAATTACTAGTCAAAGATCTTAGTTCAAATTTCTTAAATAATTTTCTTCAAAAAAGAACAAGGAAAAGAACTAAAAGAAATCATAGGAACAATATATGAACAAAATTATTATTTCAAAAGTGAAAGGAAAGAACACTAGACAGTAAATTGAACTTGATGAAGAAATAAAGACCTTCAGTATCGGTAACTACATGGGTAAATATAAATGCCATTACTAATGAATCCTTAATCTGTTATGATGTCCTCTATTTCTTTTATGGCTTAAAATTCAAATGCATAATAAAAACAATCATAGTCTTTTATACTGGATGCAAAATTGTATAAAGATGTAATTTGTGATGAATTACATAAATGGGAAGGACAGAGTCTTATAGGAATAGACTGTGTGCAGGCTACTGAAATTAAGTTGATAGCAATACAAACAAAATTTCAATAAATTTATGATAATAAAAGTAGCCCCATGGTAACTACCAAGAAAATATCTTTCAAAATCTACAAAAAGGGAAATGAAAAGTGATTCAAAGTTACTTATTACAAAAGATTATCTAAAATAAAAGGAAGGCAGTAATGCTGTAAAGGAAGGACAAAGAAATATTTGACCTACAAAAACAATTAGCAAAATGTCATTAGTAAGTAGTGCCTTATCAGTAATTAGTATAAATATAAATAAATTAAATTTTCCAAACAAAAGGCAAGATTAGTAGAGTGGATAAAGAAGTATGATCCAATTATAAGCTATTCACAATTCTGTTACAAAGAAACCTGCAAACTTTGTTTCTAGATTGGATATTGAATTTTGCAAAAGGCTGTCATACTTCACACCAAAAAACGTATTAATCTGAGTAGGGTAAATAATTGTTGTTTTGTAGTTTTCTTTAAAATAATAGAAGATATAAGGGCTAAAAAAAATCTAAGTGGAATAAATTCCAGAAAGTGAAGAGCTCTTCACTGGATAGCTTGTTCCATTATGGTGGACTTATGGGAAGAAGGCACATCATCTTCCTTCCATCATGAAGGAAGATGAAAGCAGCCAAGTTTTTAAAGAATATTTTTATGTCTGCTCATTGACAGGCCTGACAGACTAAAATCCCAAGGAGAATCTAGCACAAAGTTTCTCACCTCTTTTTCACAAATATTTGCTAAAAACTTTGCTCCAATACCAAAAATTGGAGCATAGGACAGTTGAGAGTTGTGGCCTCTGTGGTGAGCTTCATCAAGATAGTTATTCTCAGAATACATTGTGGAAGATCAGGATAGCTGGGATAAATCTATTTTAAAACATTCCAGGCTTTCAGAAAAGGAAAAAATAATATGCAACTGATGATGGGATGAAGGATTAGACAACAAGGAGGCTATTCCAATAAGCCCTAAACCTGGTAATCATTCTAAAAAGCAGAGATATATTTCCATTGTTATGAAAACTCATAGTTTGGCTGTGAAGCTCAGGCAGAGATCTGAAATTTCACCAGTGCTCAGATCCCTGGCCAGGTGAAGGAAATATCCTGACTTTAACATCCACATATACACAAGCACAGATAAAACTTTTGTTTCTTCTTAGACTGTAGGTATCTGTAAAGAATATTGCTCTCAATGTAACAATGAAAAAAGCTAGATAAGTTGCAAAATTATAGCTTTTCTTGAGCCCATTAGAGATCCGAGTTCATAAAGCAACCAAAGTATTGTTATCTTGGTGAAAGTTCAAATGATCATATAAAATATCTTCCCCCACCCATCATATATACTCTTCAATTGCACTAAACATACCTCTTTTCCCTCTTCATATGGAGGCATTGTCTCTCTAAAGCCATCAACCCCATAACACCATCCAGCTGCCATCTTATTGTTCTCCTCATTGTGTGTGAAAGATTTCTCAAAATATATATTTAGACCTCAGGTGTCAAAGTGGTATTTTAGGAAAATCAGCCTGCCCCGAGGTGAAAGGAAGATTGTTATGAGGGACTGTTTCAGAACATGAACTGACTCCAGAAAAAGAGAAGATAAAGATTTATAAGCATAAGTTTCTAAAATATCAGGTACCCATTTTTATTTAGATTATATGCATTTTTTCATATTGTGAAAATGAATGAAATTGTTTTTATCTAGAAAATCATCTTAGTTCTAATTTCTATAGGCATATTACTTGACATTTAAAATGACAATCTTATTTGCCTCTTACAATAATGCATTTTACGAAGTAATGTAAACCGATTATTTTTACTATTAATTTATCATAAATAAGAAAACTAAGGAACTCCATAGAACTTTGTGTTCATATTATATCACACATATTGTTGTCTGATAAACCTGAAAGACAACCACATTCACTTTTGATTTCTGTTTAACAAATTAACCCCAAACCAAGCATATTGAAGCAAAAAGCTTTTATTATATTATGGAGGAATCCATCCTGCCAAGTCTTGCAAGGGTCCGTCCAGCAGAGCCCGTGACAGCACAATGAAATTACTCTGAACACAGAGGTTGAGAGAGATCATGGGGAAAGCAGCTGAAGAAGCTATCCTCTGGAGCTGATCCCCAGCACACTTTTTATTCAGGATTTTTTCACAGTCAAAATCATGGTACACTTGCAGAGGAATCAGGAAGGTATGGTGGCAATAATAAGAGGGGTGTAAATAATGTCATAAGAATTACAAGACTGATAATGAGGAAGCAGGATTACAGAAACACTTAGTGATATACTTAGGAGATAAGGTGTGAGATAAAGGAGATGGGATAAACAGGAGTGGTGATTTCTGTGTGGGCAGAGAAAATAGACCTCCAAGCTATTTCTTAGATGTAAAGATCAGAGGGTTCCCATAATATTACATGGTTCCAGAATGTCAGAAATCTAGGAACAGCTTAGGTAGCTGGTTTTGACTCAGGTCCTCTTATGTGCAATTTGTGAGCAGGGGATGCTGTAATCTAAAGTCTTGAGTGGGACTGGAGGATCCACTTCCGAGGTAGCTCAGTCTCACAGCTGTTGGGAGGACAGTAGGCCTTGATTCTCCATTGACTTTTCACAGAAAAGTTCTTTTCCAATTGGCCTCTCTACAAGGTTGTCTGATTGGTTTATGACATAGCAGTGGGCTTCCCCCAGAGTGAGCAATGGGAGAGAGAATGAGAGAGAGAAAGAGAGAAAGAAAGAGAGAAAGCAAAAAGGAAGCAGAAATGTCTTTTATTATCTAGCTTTGGAAGTGAAATACCATCATTTCTGCCCTAATATATTGGTCACAAAGACCAATTCTGATACAGTATAGAAACAAACTACAAAAGTATGTGACTAAAAAGAAGCAGAGATGATTGAGAGCTCCATCTTAGGAGTCTGGCTACCATGCCATAATATAACAAATGCCATGTAAAAGTGAACCTCATACCTTGTATGCTATACAAATGGTTCCACTGTCTCATTAACTCTGTTTCTTTTGCACAGAATCTCTAGATAAAATTTTAAATAATACATTTAAAAGGTGACACCTTGGAAGACTAATGCATTTTATTGTTTTTGCATTTTTAATAACACATGGTCTCATAGTTGTCCTTATATTCAGTGCTTTGTTTCTTAAAAAGTGAAAAATATATTACACTGATACTGTATTTCCTTTAAAAGTCATTGCTAAAGTTTCCACTTTTGCAAAATAGTCGTGATTTTATTTAACATTTTTAATATTTAGAATAATTGTGAATACTTGGTAATTTAGCTTATGAATGTATTTCAACATTTCCTTTTAAAATCCACAGAAGAAACTAAGTTTCAGTTTAAGAAAATGCTCCTACAGTGCTAATCTACATTAATGATATACAATTTCCTGATAAGCACCATTAATAAATGTTAATGTCATTAAGTTTATAGTGACATTTTGACTTAATCATATAACTTGACAAAAAATCTGAAAGGACACTAAAAATAACTTTCTAGTTAAGTAGAAACTTCTGCATTTGAAAACAAATATTTTGGAACACATGATAAACAATCATTACATACTATTTGAATTGACCAAAATTGAGATCCAAAAGAATAGTTACATTTTAAATTGCTTTTAAATGAAATAAAAACTTTAATTCCCAGCAGTGTATTTCTGATACAATAGATATTACTCGTTTGTGAAGTTATGTTGGCAATTTCATTCAGAATTAATTTTAACATTGTTGCACATTGTAAGCTTTAAAAGATGATTCATGACCTCACCATTTGAGGGTC
The DNA here is from genome assembly GCA_004027955.1 of Chaetophractus vellerosus. Classification (NCBI taxonomy): domain Eukaryota; kingdom Metazoa; phylum Chordata; class Mammalia; order Cingulata; family Chlamyphoridae; genus Chaetophractus; species Chaetophractus vellerosus. The sequence goes on from PVKH010000704.1 coordinate 33,293, forward strand.
CATCTGGAAAATTTGAAATTCATAGGCTTTTTCTTATTTTGATAATCACTAATGTGTACTACATATGCCAGACGTGCTGGCTGTCCTCTAGAATGTGGAAGTGATAACAGAGGATTGCTTCCCATCCTGTACACAGTTTGGATATCCTATTAGCAATACAAGTAATTAAAAAGCTAGCTATTAATTATCTTCACCTATAACCTAACTCTGATTTACATATAAACACAAAGTAGTGTGTGCATCATTTCAATAGAAATAGAATTTTCCAAGAATTCAACCACTATGTAAACTGAGGGAATAGTGTACTTTATTTTGTTTGGAATTCTACCAAATATTGTTTACCATTTGGCAACACCATTTATGGTATTTAAATTGACTGGGAAACACACGTTTATTGGTTTGGATTTGTAGCTTTTACATTTAGAGTTAAACAACTTGTAGATCCAAGCATCTGATACTTGATTACTTTTTTAAATGTAATGCAGCCCAGACATTTACAAATTGAAATATAGCATATTTTCCCTTAATTTCTCTTTGATGTTACAATTAGTGCATTGTACAGATTTTTAAAAATATCCTCATAGATAGAATATAACCACTATGTATTTCTATTCTGTGTAGTAAAGAGAATGATAAATCTATTTGTTGAAAAGAGGAGATATTGCATCACATAGGGTTGAGAGTTATTTGAAAGTTGTTTTCATGCAATATGGAATTAGCATAAGCTCTCTGGGAAATATTACACAGAGTGGATAAAAATGTTGTTATATTGAATTTTATGACCACTGATTTAAAAAATATTACATAAATAAAAATAAAGTTGCAATATAAAATGCACCAAATGACTATTTTAATTTTTTTAGAATGGCCTGCAAGACTGACATAAAACCTAGTGCAAAAAGAATTATTCTTTCCCCCCCCTACACTCCACCAGACATTCTAAGCTCAGGTCACCATATATCTATACCCCAAGTTCCCCATATTTCTCTTACTCTGATTATTCTTTCTCCTCTTTTCAAACAAGGCTCTAGACTCTATTCTCTGCATCTTGAACCCTCACCCATCTTTCATTGCTAATATCAAAATGAAATTTTCTCTATGTAAAGCTTTCCCATCCCTATATACAGAATTATTCAAACATTCAAACCACAAAACATGTTCTTTTTAAATTCCATATTAAATCTACATTCTGCCATATATTAACCTTATTTATCAAATGGTTATTTCCGGCAGATCTGGAGCTTTAATTCCTTGCTACTCAAAATATGGCCCTTCTACCAAGACCACTGAGAGCACCTGAGGGTCTGTTAGAAACGCATGCTATCCAAGACCTAGAGAATAAAAATGTGTATTTTAGTTGGATCCCTAGGTGATATGCATGCATATTAGCATTTTTAAAGCATTATTTTAGTCTACCTCAATAAATTCGCATATAAAGAGGCCTATGTCCACAGAAATTAATGGACTTATCTTATTACCACCAGTACCTTTTAGATAGTTACTTAATATATGGTCATTGTTCTAGTCAGGGTCCTCTCGGGAAACAGAATCAACATGAGATAACTCTTAAAAATATAAGATTTTATAAGAGTCTCTCACGTGACCGTGGGGATACACAAGTCCAGGTTCCACCGGCAGGCTGCAAGCCAGGGGCTCCGATGAAAGACTGATGAAGAGTCCTCAATGAGTTCCTGGGAGAAGTTCACTGTCAAACGACGAGCTGGGAAATTCTCTCCGAATGTTGAAATCAGTTCCCTTTTATGGCAGTCAACTGAATGGATAAAAGCGTCATCCATTCTTGATCCAATCTTGCTGATTGATGCAGATGCAATCAGCCATCCATGCAGTAAACTCAATTAGCCCCGGGCTTGCTGGACCCAACAGCTGGGCACAATTACCTGG
>PVKH010000705.1:0-35205 GCA_004027955.1 Chaetophractus vellerosus
TTAAAAAAAACTATTTAGAGAGGTTTCCACCAGTGATTCCCAAAGAGAATATCTAGTACTACTCACATTCTATATTTAAGACTATTTAAACTCTGCTCTTTGAATTTGAGGATCCCTCCTGATATTTTCAGTGATGGAGTAACAAAGAAAATAGCTGATCTTGTTCACCAGCTTCCTTAGAAAGTCATCTATAATGAGCTTGTAATAATTTGTTTTTCTGAGAAGTCAAATGGCTACCAGAATAACTGCTGAGCAGCCTTAGTTAATTGGTATAGTCACCCTGAATTGATATGACTCCAGCCTAAAGATAAGACACCATAGTTTAGGAAATCTGTGCAACCTCATTGAGAATACAGTTATTAAAATCAGTTGGGTTTTCTGAAATACTAAAACCATGGGGTTGTTCCTGCCTGTATTGGTTTCAAGGACTTGTTGGCTATCTAGTCATCGTTGGACCTCTATTAATATTGTAGAAAATTATATCCAGCGCTTATGTTGTTATCTTCTGGTATTCCTTCCCTAAGTGGGACCTTTACTCAAAATCTCGGGCCACTTGAAAATCTGGGAGAAAGCTGGTGTGAAAAGAAGTTCAAATTCAGAATCCTAGATCTGCAGTCATTTGGAGAAGTCACTCAGGTCATCAGCCAATGAGGATCATTGCTCTCAACTTTGACAGCTCCTAGAACAGGGGTTCTTAACCTTTTTTGTTCCACATAATCCTTTCCCAGTCAGGTAAAAGCCACGGACACCTTGCTAAGTCTACACTATACTACGAATTATTTAATAAATATATCACACTAGCACCAACATGTCCCCACAAGAATAATGTATTTTTGAATTTCAGTTCAAGCTCATTGATCCTTTGTTAAGAAATCCTGTCCTAGAGGATTTCTGGATAAATATTTCAGAAATGAATTCCTTATTCCTCTATGTTAACCATGACTTTGGAGTCACTCTTCCTTTACAGCCTTGATATGCAAGGCATTATTTTATTACATTTCTTTGCCCACATAGACTGTGAGCTCCTTGGGGGGCAGCTTTTTCGGACCACAGCCACTTCCCATCTCACTCTCTGACATTGTTTCCAGAGCTGAGCTATATCTCCATAACCTTGAGGTGTTGTCAGTTTTCCCTTGTAAATCCCAGCAGTGTCTGTTTCTTTTGGACATTTAGCTAAATGGTGAAACACAAAATCCATAACCTCTGCAATTCTAGATTGATTTATTGTCCATGGCCCTGCAAAAAAAGGTGTTTTTATTGGTAATATAAGGGAAAATAAAGTGAAAAGTTAGGCATCTTTGTAATTTTTCTGGAATTCTACCTTCTTGAGGAGGATTGATTTAATAATCTTTATGATCCTCCCAATTGCTAAAATTTTTGGTTCTGCAAGTCTTTACTGTAGCAATTTGACTTCCATTTTCCAAGAAAACTATATAACAAATCTTTAGAGTGTATTTATGGCTTATGAAAACCAAAGACAGCCAGGAGTTCTAGGAATAAGTGCTACCATTAAAACATCCCGAAATCAAAATTATTTTATTTAAAAACACCTGGAGCATTAAAAACAACATAACAGCAAAATATTAATTCTACTGAAGCACATTATTAGGACATCCTAGGGGTTCACATCATGAACTAGATGTAGATAAAAGTCTCATAAACTTCTTTCAAATACTCCAGGAAACCTTAGCCTCATTGGGTGGAATAAAGACCAGCTCAGGTTATGGAAAAGTGCATCTGAAGGTTTTAAAATGAATTTTATTTCTAAGGTAAACCATAGGTCACAAATAGTTGCAGTAAACACATACTTATTTCTTTTTGTCCAAGAAATTCCCAAGTCTTTACAATATTTATTTTTGTCTTGATGATTTTCTCTGGGGCTGCTAATACTGGGACTGAAATCAGCTGGGAAAACGTTGCTTCAAATATTCTCTTCAATTTGCTTCTGTGGTAATTTAGTCAAACAACCTGCTTGGAAGTAATCTATTTGCAGAACCTAGGTGGGGAAAAACCTGCCACATTATATAATTCACCGAGCAGGTTTTGGCTCCCACTCCGACAATCCATCTTAAATAGTGGTTACTGCCCTGCATCTAGCATTACATATGATCAAGCAATTTAGTACAAAAAGAGAAAGGCCCCACAACTTGGCAACCCCGTGGATATTAATCTTTGAGAAAACCAAATGGGTCCAACTTTTGCCAGAGTTTAATAGGAAAGCTGTCACATTTTATACAAATGAGTAGCCAGTCTGTTAGCGAATGGAAAGAGTGGACTGGGAGGAGGAGAGGGGAGGGAGCTGGGGATGCTGACTGGACCGTTTTCAAAGTGCTCCAGTTTTAGGGGAGGGGCTGGGATGTTCGAAATGGTAGAAGAGACGAAACAGTTAAAAAATATTACTAGCGAGGGGCTGAGACCTTGGGATGTGGTAGTATATAAGACGGCACCTCCAGTGCAGAACAGCCGCTGCTGCGAGAGCCGCGAGCAGGGCGCACCGGCTCAGTCTCCCATTAGCCAGAGACTAGAGAGAAGAGCAGAAGGCGCCGGTGGGGCCAACACCGGGACTCTCCTTTCACCTCTGGGACAGAAACCGGGCCACCTAACTTCCTCCCATCTCCTCTCCACAATCGCGCCCCAGCCAACTCGTGCGCTCCAGCCCAGCACACCCGCGCGCGACACCAAAGCGCTCGCTGCGGTTCCCGGTCTGAGGCGATGCGTGCAGGGGACCGAGCAGCTCAGCTCGCCCGGCAGGAGTAGGGCCCTGCGCGGAGGCCGGGAAGCTGCGTGGTTAGAGCCGCCGGCTGTACAGGCCGCTTTCGCTCCACCTTCCACTTGCGCTGCCGCGGCGCCGCGATGAGCCGCGTGGCCTCGCTGCTGCTGGGCGCGGTGCTGCTCTGCGGCCACGGTGCCTTCTGCCGCCGGGTCGTCAGTGGTGAGTCCGGGGCCGCCAGCTGAGCGGACTAGCCGGGATTGGGGACATCGAGACGCGCCGGCGAGGGGTTTGACCTGGGCCAGGGCTCTCCCGTGGGTGGGAAACCTGCATGAGGTTGGGGGCCGGGAGGAGGTGGCGGGGAAACGGATCGTCTGATTCACCTCAGGTACGCACTGCTCCCCAGCACTTACTAAAGTTTAACATTTTTTGAAACGCCTGGTCCAATAGCTGCGAAGTGAGCCTCTGCTTCATCCTGAGCAGCTACAGGCGTTTCCAGGAGTAATTTCCACTTTCTTTGTGAGAATGCTGGCCACAGGGCTTGGCACCTGCAAAAGGGGTGGGGTAGGGCGGAGGCCAAGGGAACTCGGAGAGAAAAGAGCAGATGCAGAAATGCCACCCCCTGTTGGCCCCAACTCGACTTCCTCGGTGGCACCACTTCTCTGGAATGATTTCTGAGACCAGAGTTGTTCTCCTAGAGTCGCTCAGGGCCCCTTGGGCAGACAGCCTTTGTTCTCAAGAGAACTGACAAAGAAAGGGAGACTGGTCCTTGAGCGGAATCAGACGTCAGCCTTTGCACCCCTTATTCCAGTTTGGGAATCTTTTCAGCAGGTGAGGTCGGTGGGAGTTGGGCTGAGGTGACACCTGGTAATGACTGCAGTTTCATGCACATAGTAGGTGCACAGACTTGGCAAACTTCCCTGCGTTGTCTCTGGAGTCCCCCCTCCCTCCTCCCCTTTGACTTCCTCTGTCCTGTTGCTGAGCAATTTATTCTGCATCCATCTTTCATTACTTTGGGGGGAGATGTCTTAAGAAGGATGTAGATTCGCACTGACCTACAGTGAGTGAAATAGGGACTTATGTGAAGGCTGAACACAGTTACCTTTTTGAAATCTCTTATGCTCATTAAGAGGTTACATAAATACTTGTCTGAAGTATGTGGGTTGTGTGGAAAGTTTTTTTAAGTGTAAAAAGCAAGAATTTCTTTTTGCATTTTGTGCATCTGTATAACAGGTGTCACTAAAGGTAAGTAGATGACAAATGACAGCAATTTAATCAGCTGTGAAGCCAGACCTTTAGAAACTTGCACATTAAGCTTAATTGTTACTGATCTTCCCCACAGCAATTTGTGATGTTCTCCATCTTCAGACTTTAATTCTTAAACGTGTAGTTACCAGACACTTTTTACTAACTTTTTGGTCCTCTGGAAACATTGGGATTAAATACAGTGTGGAATGTCATTTTCCAAAATCCACGTTACTTACATTTTTGGGGGAAAAAATCAGGCTGTTTATAAAATGAAAATTTTACAATATCAAATGAGGATGTTGCAGAAGCCATGAGATTAGAAAGCTTTTCTCTCCAATTTAGTTGAGAAGAAAAAGTTCATTATATGGACCCATCTGAATACATGGATTACATATCTGACTGTTTTTGTGTTTTTTAGAATTATTCATGCAAATGAATAAACATTTGAGGCCATGTTTTGAACATAAGTTTTTAAAACAAATAGAGGCACTTAATTGACAGTTCCTTTTTGTATATTCTTGTTTATATGCTTTAAACTTTGCAAGGGTAGAAAGGACCATTTAAAATTTTAAAAATAATTTAAAAATTGTTCATGAAAAGTTTATTTTGTGTCCTATTACTACATAATTGTTACTAAAGCTTTTGCTGTATTTTCCTATTAAGTATTTCTTTTAGGTGATGTCTGGAAAATTTCTAATTAATTGAACATGATTTATTTTATTTAGCATGAATGACGATGTTCATTTGATATTAAAACAATTATTGTGTTATGTTTTTCTTATGTGTAATTTGTCTTTGGCCATAAAAGTTCACATTGAAATTAACCATCTATGAATCGATTTGTAATTTTTAGCCTTTGAAAACTAATTCATTTTTTTAAAGATGTATTTCAGCCTAAATGGAATGAGTGCAGGACAACTTAAAGCCTGGCATTTTAGAAGTTCCTAACAGGTCTAATGCCTGCCTGGTCGATGTTAAGTTTTGAGTGTTGCATTCATTTTTTCATGTCACTATGAAATACCTGCTCAAATGTGTGAGAACTGAAACAACTTTTGGGGGCCGTTATTAAAGAACACACCTAAAACATATGGAATACATTTTCTGTTTATTAAATTTTGATGCAACATATTATCATTTTTCGGTAGGATACCAACTTAATCATTTGCCCCCGATAAAAGGCAGGTACTCGCAAAATAATTCTCCATAGAAATGCTCTTCATTTTAGTACCTAAAATTTCAATAAATATTTTTCAATACTTTTCAATACTTCACCCTCTCCTTTTAAGTTCAAGAATTTTATTCATAAATAAGGTAAAAGTGTGTTAACAAGAAATAACATTTCAAACAACTTCATCATTATAGTCTAGACTAAATAAATCAAAAGTATTTTTATACGTTAATGTTTTTGCTTGTTTTTGGTGCATAATTTTGCAATAAAATAAATAACCGTGAGGTTAATAATCAAAGAATATTTACTGAATTTGTGATTCTAGGTAGGGAATAACATTTAGGATCTTAGAACTGAACTCGTCTATTGCCTTCCACACGTGTAGAGAATATAGGGTTTGCATTAATTTAAGTTTGTGAAGTGGCTAGTAGGTAAAGGCATCTACTTTAGGACAAAGGTAAGAGAATTTTACTTAAAGATTTATGGATAAATATGAAAAAGACGGGTTCAAAACTCAGTTCTCCAAGTTAGGAGGATATATTTGAACAACAGTTGATATCTGTAAACATTTGAAGTGTTTTGAAGTAATATGTTTCTCTTTTTCCTTTTTCCTTTTCTTTTTAGTGTGCGCAGCAGTGATTCCCCAACCTGTTTATGCTGCAAAATGGCATTAGATGTATTCATGGCACCTCCAAACTTCTGCAGAATACTTTATTATGTATTAAACATATTCAAATTGGCATGCATTTTATTTAGGAGCCTGGGAGATTTAGAGACCTTTCTTTTTATCAAGCAGGCACCACAGAATATTATAAATTCATGGGTGGTGAACAGCAGCCAATAGATTAATTTAATGGCTTGGGAGACTCAAGAAAAACTGCTGAGCATATCCCAGAGTGTGGTACTATTCCATGACATCATCAAAAACATAAAGTGATGACAGTGCAGTTTGCAAAGATGCAATTACTTTAAGTATCTCTTGGGCAAGAAAGGAACAAATTAATCTTATTACTAGTCATTTAATAAACTACACATGTATCATAGCTATTACTCCTTAACTGCCATTTGCCATCACTTTATGGTTTTGTTTTTATAACTCTTTTCCTGAGGATGGAAATATATATTGCATTAATGTTGGAAAAGAGGCAGTATTATATAGAGGTACCCAAAGCAGAAATCCAACCTGATGCTCTCACCAATAATTTTTACTATTTACACCTGCCTTCTGTGATAGGCACATCATATACAGATGGATGTACCTGCTCAGCTACCAGGCAAAACTGTTTCTTTGACTGTTTTTTAACAAATTACTGATGACATAATGAGGCTAGCAACTCAACTCAAATTGCACTCTTTGTAATTGGGAAAAAATCAATTTGAAACTTGCTTACTTTATTTGGAAAATAAAAGGGCAGGAAGAAATCATTAAGGGCTTATATGGTTTGAAAATCCGGGCTAGACAGTATTCCAATATTAAATCTATCTAAAGATTCGTCAATAGAAAATCTAAAACCTCCTTAGAAACAGGCTACCAATGCAGAACCTTTTGTATATATTAGCCATACAGTAACTAATAGCTGATGCATGCTAATAATTATGACATAATTAATGTGCATAGTGTATATTAATGACTATTAATCCCTTTATTCATGGGCTCTTTCACCTTAGAAAATTATTATATTTGAGATATATATGGAGGCAGCATAGAATTGTGGTTAAAAACCTAGACTATGGAGCCAGACTCACTGGTTCCAAACCCCAACTTTACCACTTATGAGTTTTAGGTACTTGGGCAAATTATTTAACTTTTCTATGCAACACCCTCTCTCCCCTGCATTTAAAAATGAGACTAAAGCACCTACATTAAAGGGCTGCTGATAGGATTAAAAAGGCTAAATCACAGTTAAGCAAGTTATGTCCTGCACGGAGGTACATGCTAAGAGGATATGAGAGGGAGCTTAGCTTGGCACCTGTAGGAAAAAGTAACTCTTCCAACTGAACAGCCTAGAAGTGAGATTTTATTGCCATCTATCACCGGGAGAGGTCTTCTTTTCTTTATTTGTCTAAAAGTTTGGATTGTAATAGAAGTGAGGTCCTGCATGGTAAACTTTGATACATGTCAGGCCATTATTATTATCATTTCCTTAAAACTCATAATCACTCTAAGTTTTTAGGTAAGAAAATCGAGGCCAGGAGAATTTAAACAGGGTCTGTAAAGTACCTACAGTTCAAGTGTAGAAATTGAATTTGAAGCCAGTTATTTTCAATTGGATGTTTGAACTCTTAAGTCACACTGTTACTTGGTTTACCATTTATTATTCAGCTTTGATTTTAAATTTGAGGATTAAAAAATTAGTCTCATCCCCTCTCAGAAAGTTTGTGGTGTTTCTCAGATGGTGAGGCGGGCTTCAACTGCCATCATTATCTATAAAATGGCCCAAGACTACAGTTTTGATTTTATCAGTGTAAAAAATGGATTTCTATGAGATTAATTGTATTTTAAAATATCTACTGCAAAAAGAAAACTTTGTTACAATAAAAAAAATTTATAAAGAAAAATTCTTAAGAAGTTGGTGTAAGATATTTTATTTTTATTTTTTATGTTAGCAGAAAGAACAGGGTCCTGAGGAAGAAGATACAAGAGAAGATTTTTGCAGTGATCAAGAGAATGGAGTCTCTTAGGGAGACGCAGCCAAACATGCCTTCTTTAGGGAGTTATGACCTCCCATGAGTCAGAAGGTGACTCACTTCCTAGATCAGAGATATTTTTCAATAGGAGAAAAAGAAAATTGTCTAAAATAAAACATAAAAGATAGTCACACAAGATTGTTTCGCAACAGCGTTGCGCAGGACCCGGAGGGAAAAGTTGGCAGCACTAACAAGAGCAAATCAAGTAGAAGTTGGGTGGCGATGTACAAAGGACAAGTAATAGGAGTCATAAGCGAAAAACCTAGAAACTGGAAAGAAAAGAAAAGAACGCCAAATAAATTTAGAAGACCGGAGTAAAAAGTGTAGAAAGTATTTATGTTAAAGGAAATACCTCTTTAAACTGATAACCACGCAGACTGCTTTCTCTCCTTACTCCTCCAAAATGAGAGTGAAGAGAGATTATCAACTGCCAGAGGCAGTTGCAAAGGAAGCAAAACCCAGAGCTGGCTTCACTCTCAGGAGAGAATGCTGCGCCTCCTCCCGGTGGTTCTCGGTACCCTATACGTGTAGAGAACCTTCTCTAGTAAGGAAATACAGAAATGATCCCTGAAAGCATAGTCTTGGTGTAAGATTTTGAGCACTGAAAGAGGACGCTTATAATCAATAGCGTTGCCTTTGTTTTGTTAAAAAGTATCGACACTGCTATCAGACACCCTATATTGCAGTATCGACATTTTTATCAGTGTGATTTTGACGAGGGGGGGGGGGATAAGAAGAATTACGGTAAAGAAAAATGATTTTTTTGAGTGGGCTTCTAGTAAAATTCCCAATTCAGTCAATCTTGTTTGGGGAGGATTTACCATGTAGATCTTCTTACCTCTGCCTTTTCAGTATATCATGATTGAACAGCAGTAATTCATAAACTGTCATACATGTTTTTATTGAAAAATATAAATACAATACTCATTTAAATATTGGTAATATATGATTATGGTGTGAGACATAAGAAAAAATATATTATTTTCATAATTGAGAACTCAACTTTGAGAAAGCTAGTAATTATAAACAAAATAAAACCAAATCACACAGCCTTTGTATTTAGGATGAAAAAGTACACTGCCATGAATTTATGAGATTTACCCCACTTTTATATCATGCCAAAAGTACTTAAAATGCTGCCAATATTTACCTCTAAAGGAATTTTCATGGCAGAAAAAAGACAAAATCATCTATAGATGAAAATAGCAGACTCTTTACTCTGACAATGTTAGGAATGTTTATTTTAATAGGAAATACTATGGATTGTTTATAAACAAACGTGCAAGTTGTATATATGTATGTAGAGGGATGTGTATATGAGTGTGTGTGTGAGTGTTTGTGTGTATTAAACCATTAAGGGTGATTATTTCTTTTCATGGTTCTATGAAAATTCAATGCGCAAAGAAGATAACTAACTAAATACTTTCTCGCGTTAAGAATGACTTGACTCTTGGTATGTGTGATGGTTAGGCTAAATATGTCAAAAAGGTATTAACAAAAATAGGTGCAACAACATTATCTGTGAATCTGCCATTTTTCCCAGTGTGCTCCAGGAGCCCTTCACCAGTCTGTAGAACGTCTTTTCTCCCTCTTGTTTCACTCTCTTTTAAATAAATAAGGCAACATTCAAAGGCTGTTTCTTCTCACTACAGATGCTAGGTGACATTTAGTAAATTATTGTTAGGCAATATAAGTGTAGCCTTAGTGTAATAAACACTGCCGTGTGGCTGTCAGAATACTTCTCTATCTCATAGAATAGTCTGTAGAAGGATTTATCAATATCTGAGTATAGCACTTAAAAGTAAGAGAAAGGGAAATTCTTCACGTGATTTTATAGATTGAGAAAAGAGGTAATCATCATTTTTCTCTAAGAAGATTAGCTTTTACTGAAGTGGGAAAGCTTCTTTCAGAAGATCTGCATTAACAGAACTTTTCTGGAAATTAGGGCAACATTTGTTTCCCAGCTGTTGGAGTTTCACTGCTATTGCCGCCAAATGTGATCAGCTGGAATGTCTGTGCGAGGTTCAGTAGCTGCTGCTTCTGCTGATTTTGTTGCAACTTACACCAAATTTGCACACTACACTGAAAATCAGTAGTAAAAGAGAATTGGATATAAAGAAATTCAGACTGTCAGCTTTAACTAATATTATGTGAACCATAAAAATTGTTAAATGTATCTATAATTTCCTGGAAACTTCCTTGCAAGATCTGACCTGCTAGTGGCTTTTCAGTAGACACTGAAGACATGGTTGATATTCAATCTATTCACATTGGTTTGGGTATATTAAGATTTAATATACATCTGCCTCAGCTGGTAAATAGCCACTATCCTAAGCCCCTTAGGGTCCCAATCTCCACGCTGCCATTGTCCAGTCCTGTGCAGTACTCATTGCTAATTATTTTAAATAATTCTTTTAAATAATTTAAATAATTTTTGTTTTATTATTATTGTTTCCTCTCCAGACTAACATTGTAATGTTGGGGAATATCCACATGTCACTTCCAGCTCTCTAATGCATTAAATTAGAAGTGCTACCTTAATTTATGAATGAGTTAATTCTCATCACTCTTTACATTTAATTCTAATATATCAAATATATATCAATAACATAAAATATAAAAATATATATCAAGTATATTGTGCAGTTGTTTTTATCAGATAAGTAATACCAAGGCAGCTTCTGAATGTATGAAAGCTTTATTACATATGAATAATTTTTACTCATCAAAACATTTGGCTACTCTGTTGATTTTTTTTTTTTGACTTCTTTTTGACAGCTTGCAAAACAATTTTGTTGGACAAGATTAACATTTAAAAAATGCTGGAATCAAATCCAAGGCTGAAAGTTCTTGGAGTGAAAACTTGAACTGGTTGAAACTCAGGGAACACGGATATGATATATTTGGAGACTTAGAAATATGAAAAGGATGTAGAACAGGGGTTCTTTAACCAAGGGTCCATGGACCCTGATAGGGTCCTTGAAAAGATTTCAGGGGGTCCATGAGCTTGAATGGAAAGAAACCAACTTATTATCTTTATTTTCTCTGATCTCTAGCTGAAATCTAACATTTCCTTTACTTATGAATGTATGCAATAAATTACAGCAGTATTCATTTCGTATCACATCACAGTTGTTGCATATCTCAAAAAATTGCTTTTGCTCATCCATACTTCAAAATTACAGTAGTTGTTAGACCCGATGCTAGTTGAGTGTCATAAAACTATCTACTACTACATTCTGAGAAGGGCTCCGTGGTTTTCACCTTACTGGCAAAGGGGCCCATGGAACAAAAAGGGTTAAGAACCCCTGAAGTCAAAGATGAAAATTGACATAGAGCTTGCTTTAAAAAATACAGGCTTAAAAATCACTGGGCCTAATGGCATTGTTAGAATAGTACCTGGAACAGCCTTTTTATAAGAGTGAAATCATAAAAAAAAAAAACCTAAGAATAAATTAGGAAAATTTAAAAAGTAATAATTTAGTAATTCTATTAGCTTCAACCTTCATGATTATCTCTTAATGATTATTCTTTTCAGACTGATTTGTATTTCTGAAGTTTCTTTAACTCCAGTTTCCTGGGGTCATTCTAGGATGTATCATTCATATTTAGATGTTATTTTAAATTAAGAATGATTTCTTTATATTATTCAGTGTTTCTCCTGGGTCCAGATCACAGTTAATTAGACAGCAAGGAAAACTGGATGGTGGGATGCCATTGCTGGAACCGCTATTATATTAATTGGCTGTTCTCAGCTTGTGTCAAGATATTGAATGTCTATCACTCAAACACTGTTGTGAGGCTAATGGCCTTCCACTGATTTCTCCTCCCATCTGCCTCTGAGTGGCATCATAGGTCATTATCATAAGTCATTAATTGATGATTAGTGGAGGGTAGGATGGATGTGATACTGACACTGGCTCAGTGTGAGACACTGTAATTAAGAGTATAAAGGATGAAAGTTTTATTTTTTAGCCAGTGTTTAAGTACAATAACAACCACCTTAACCCCAACTTCTGATGACTGTCATCATTGGCTACAAAATTAAATATGCAGTGTAAAAGGCCTTCACTTCCAACAACAATGATGTTCATGAAGCTGAATCTTAGGAAAGCAGTAAAGCTATGCTTTAATGCCTTAGCCTAAAATAATTTGACTTAATTTTACAAAAAAAAAAAATACTTGATAGTCTGTTTCCAATGCCAAACCCAGGCTTAAATCAGAAAGAGACTAAGAAAGTACTTGAGGCTATGGACAGAAGGTTTGGGATAAGAAATAGTGACAGAGATGGAGCCTTGGCAGGTTTTACAGTTAACAGCAGAGATTAGAAATGCAAATGGAAAACAAGACAAAACAGCACGACCATTCTGGAGATTGTTTCTATAGCCTTGGCATACATATTTGGCAGTGAGAGGTAGTAGATCTAAACTGTAGAACAAGAGGAATTCCATTGCTGGTAGAGTTTGCTAAATCCCATAAAATGTAATATCCCTGATATATATATATATATATATATAATGTGTTTTATTATGACCCAATATGGTATGCATATTTGCAATTATGTCTCTAAATAATTAGGAAAACGTAATAAGGCAGGGGTATGTGGAATGCAATTTTAAGAGATTTTCACCAAACTCTTGTTGCCTATATGTTATTTAAGACTTCACTGATGTTAGAGCAGGAGTAAATTAGTGTTTTCATTAAAATGAAGTTTGATTAAAAGTTGGTATTCTATTAAGAGTTCTGAAGAATTATCTTAGACTTCATTTGTGGTTCTCACTAGTATATTGAAACAAATTTATTTTCAATATATATGGTGACCTTTAAAATTGTTTACAGATGTCAGATAAATGCTGTAATTCATAAACCCTATTAAAATTAGGTATAAAGTACAATTTATACTTTAAATTTCCCTTTCAACCTCTTAATATTCAACTTCTTTATTCATAAATTATTATAATGAATTTTTTAAATTAGAGAAGTGGTATGTTTACAGAAAAAAAATATGCATAAAATACAGAGTACCCATATACCACACTATTATTAACACCTTGTATTAGTGTGGTACATTTGTTATAATTCTCAATAAGATTCACTGTTTGTGTTGTATATTCCTGTTTGTTTTTTAAGTTATTATTCCAATAATATTTATACAACTTAAAATTTCCCTTTTTAACTACATTCAAATATATAATCCAGTACTGTTAATTATTTTCAAAATATTGTGCTACCATCACCACCATCCATTACAAAACTTTACAATCAACCCGAATAGAAACTCTTTACAATTTAAAAATTGACTCGAATTCCTACTCCCACCCCAGGCCCTGGTAATCTATTTTCTAGTTTCTGACTCTATGAATTTGCTTATTCTAATTATTTCATATATGAGAGAGAAGTTAAATAAATTATAGGTTCCAATCTCTATTCCTAAAGAACTATGAAGTAATCCATCACTGGATAAGATTAACTGGAGTGGAAAAGTGAATTTAAATAAATCTGGATTTATATTTAATAAAATTCTGAATTATAGAAGGCTAGAAAGAAATGCAGTGTTATTTTAAGTTTATAAAAGGACTAACTTTGACTAGTCCACAGTGCATTTTCTAGGTAAAATTTGAAGTCATTTTATTTAGTATAAGTTTAGTGTATAAATGAAGCCTCTAAAGCTGACATAATTTGTTTTCAAGTCTGCTAATCTGTTTTTAGTTAATAACTTTAACTGTCTTTGGAAGATAGGTTTGGCCAAACTTAAACCTAACCTGCTCTCTAACCAAATGATCAGAAATTGGCAACTATTAGCAGTTGATAGGATTTCCCTTGCATCTTTATTTCATTGTGTATTTGCTCCTAGCTGTTTACTAAGCCATTAGACTTTTTTTTTTTCATAAAAATGTATTTTTTAAATACTTGATTCTCCATGTTCAAATTTGGGAATTTTTTCATTTGGAATTTTTTACTCATCTGGGATGTCTGTGTGCAAAAAGAGAAATCATTGGTCTGGAGATTAGAATTCACACACATTTGCTGTAAAAGTAGAATATATGTTTTTTTCTAAACATTCAAAAATTGGTCACAGGATCTCTTTTTTTCAAAGATACTGAGTATTCTAGAAGTTGATCTTGTCATATAATAGTAATCATTGTTTATTACTAGATTTGTACTTTCACTTTTAATGTATATGCTCTCAGTTACACACAACCAAAGCAAATATTTACAACTTACAATATTTACAACTTAAATTTGATATTTTTCATCTTCATAATGCAATATGTATAATTGTTTCATTTTCCTTTCCTGGTTTTAATAATTAAATTCCTTTACTAGTCTAAATAATATAATAATAAAAATAACAGTTTATGAATATTCTTCTTTCATAATTTTGGTTTTTTAGCTAACTTTCCTATATATCTATGAAATTTGACTACTTTCATTTGCTGTGGTATACAAAATTTTAACCAGAAGATCTATGACTGCTCTTAATAATTATTTCCTTGTAGCACTATGTGTTTAAAAGTTTATGTTACAAGTTTACGATGAAATAATTTTGATTTTATAAATTAAAAGCTGTAAGCTAGAAAGTAAACTTTACAGAATGATTGAGTGGGAGAAGCATTCTTGATATAACTATTCCCTGTTTTGACTGGTTCTTCAATCTCAGTTCCTAGTAGCTTTATGAATATAGTTCAGATAATCCATCCCTTTGCATCTTTTTTCAGGCCAAAAGGTGTGTTTTGCTGACTTCAAGCATCAGTGCTACAAAATGGCGTACTTCCACGAACTGCCCAGTCGCGTGAGTTTTCAGGAGGCACGCCTGGCTTGTGAGAGTGAGGGAGGAGCCCTTCTCAGCCTTGAGAACGAAGCAGAACAGAAGTTAATAGAAAGCATGTTGCAAAACCTCACAAAACCTGGAACAGGGATTTCTGATGGGGATTTCTGGATTGGGCTTTGGAGAAATGGAGATGGGCAAACATCCGGTGCCTGCCCAGATCTCTATCAGTGGTCTGATGCAAGCAGCTCCCAGTACAGGTGAGAACCCATCCTGAGGAGTCGGTGGTGCTCTGGGGGCCTCTAAAGGGGAAAAGGAGGCTCTATTTCCTGGAGAGGATGTCAAAATAGAACAGGCAAAATCATTTAGAAGGCTTATATCTAAGTTTTCTGTCGCTCTATATTTGCAGAAACTGGTATGCTGATGAACCTTCCTGTGGAAGCGAGAAGTGCGTTGTGATGTATCATCAACCAACGGCCAATCCTGGCCTTGGGGGTCCCTACCTTTACCAGTGGAACGATGACAGGTGCAATATGAAGCACAATTATATCTGCAAGTATGAACCAGGTAGGAAGAATGGTAAGAAGGTAGAGCAGATTCTGTGCATATTTCCTTATATTAGGTCAAGCTTTAAACCTTACTACCTTTGACTCTTTTTATTTTTTTTTGTCAATGTTAAATTACTTTGCAGTTTGTCATTATCACTCACTGTGTGTCACTGACACTCATTGTATATGCTATAAAGCAAACTGCCCCAATGAGTTAAATAGAAGAGAGTAAATAGAAACAGTTGGAATAGTGTCAAGAGAAAATAATCATTTCTATATGAAGGCCAAATTGTGTATTTTTTATAAACTGATTTTATGAACAATAAATATCTATTTTAAAATCATCTAAACTATATTAAAATGCAGGAGAGATAAGTAGAAGTCACCAAAGGACTTACAGATTTACACATCTGAGCAATAGCTCTTTAGATTGTTATCCGGTGAATATAAGAAAATAAAACAACTTTCTCTGGGAACATTAGCTTAACACTTCATGGAATAATATTTGATGTGGCACTCAGTGAAAGTCAGACTCATCAAAACTCATTGCACCATGTTGAGAAAAAAGTAAGAACATGTGGCATGTTCTTCCTATAATCATCCTTTGAAATATGCCTCCTTAATTTTGTTTGAAGTCTCCAACTTCTTGCCATATGTAACAAATGAGAAGATTGCATTGACCTGAGTTACACTAGTGTAATTTCCTGGAAAGGAAAATTTGAATAACTTTGAATAGGACAGTTCACCTGAATTGATATCTGGCCAAAAGAGAGACTAAGCAAACCATATGAATTCAATTTTTAAAAAAATCACCTAAGAAACCCAGATAACTTAGGCTTTGAGATTTTTGTTGCTGTTTTTCTCCTCCTCAGTGTTTGGAAGTGTCATTTTAACTCTTCTGAAGGGCTGTCTGCCTGACCTCATATGTGTTCTGGAAGGCAATTATAATCAAGTACTGTGGTTTCCATTACTCTCTTGAAATGACATGATTCATTTTCTCATAAGACTATAAAGCACAAGGGATTATTTGGATTAGACTAACTTTTCTCTTATATTTATCCTCCTCTTGAGTATATTAGCCAACTTTGTACATTCCTGGTGAGTGTATTCTTTAACCCCCTTGGCTAGTAAATCCATTATTACCCTCCTGGAAGCCTTTGCAAAGCTAAATCTGTTAGGTACTTATGTTCTTTCTCTTTATTTTTTTTTCTGGGAAAAATAGAAATTTGAAATTCTCTGACATTTAAAGTAAATTTGAAGGTACATATGTGCTTGAAACTATTGAAATGAAGCATATAGTATTTTAGAGAATTTTAAAGACACTATTGCACTCTCTTTTCTTTTGAACTCTTAGGTGAACTATTTGACCCTTCATACATTTGTTTATTTTATTTTGTTTGCATTCAGACTTATCCATGTATTTAGACCAAAAATCTTCTTTACTTATTAGGTATTAGATAATCTAGGCTTATATTATTCATGGAAGAGTATTTAAGACAAAAATTTATTTTTTCTTTCTCTTCTACAATTTGCCTAATTCTTTAAATAACCTATTCTTTATGAATGAAATTCTTTTCATATATTTTTAGTTTTTGAAGTATATACAGTTTTTCAGTTGACCTTATTAATGTGTTTAGAAAGTTTATTCTTTATTTTACTTTTTAATCTTTTCGTCTTTACTTATTTTCTATTTAGCTAACTTTCCTTGAGCTTAGTGTCTAGTGTCTAAAGGACTTTGGTTTGACTAAACTCCTTGCTTATGTAGTCAGCACTCAGTTTTAGTGGTAAGCGTTGGAGGATTAAGCAGTGTGGCTAATTAAAATTCATAAATTATAACACTAATTATGTTGGACTTTATTCTTCATCTTTATCAGAACTACTCTATGGTTTGAACTTTGCCTCCTCTTTGTGCTCCTAATAACATCTAATCTAATAGTATGACTAATGATATCCAAAGTGGTAAAAAATTAACCTAGCTCTGCAGAAACTGAATAATTCATTTCTGAGTTTTCTAAGTGTTCTCCTTTTTTTTTTTTATTGTTCTTTGAGTTGCATATCTTTTCTTTGGGTCTACTAATGTCACTCAAAGAAATTTTCATGAGTTTCCTTTTAACTTTATTTTTTGTACTTATTGATGTTGTATTATATACCCTTGTGTTCTTAGACACTAAAATTATATATATATATAATTATGTTTCTAAATTCTGCTACTGAATCAGCAGTTGTATTCATTTAAAGTTTATTAACATTACTTTAAATAACCAGTTATATATTGATAAATTGCACAATATATTAATTGTTCAGCAAATATGAGGTGAGCACCTACACACACAGAGTTGACTAAGTTCTATAGAAGAGTGAGTGTTAGGTAAGACTGAATCTGACTCGGGGAGACTATTAAAGTATCAGGGTAAAATAGAATAATAAGTATGACTACAGGATGTTATATGATTAAACTTCCAATGAATTTAGACTATGTGACTATTTTGGAGCAGTAAACATATTAAAATGCTTTAATATTTGAAAACTGGTATAAGATGCTGGATGTGTTTTCTCTTTTTCATCTATTGACAAAAGTTACATTTTTGTAACAAGTTTACACATTTCTTTTTTACTAATTCAAATTACTTTTGCTGAATTATTAATTTCACATATAAAACCCTGTGGAGGGAGGGAAGGATACAGAGAGGTATCAGATCATGGTAAGAAACTAACACTTTTAAAGTGTATGGTTGTGGCAGTTTGACATTATTTTATGAATCTCAAAAGGAGAAAGATTAAGTTTGCAAACTAATCGGTTCCTCTGGGTGTGATACCCTTTGATTGCATTGAATTCAGTTGAGGGACCTTTGATTAGATTACTTGATGAGCTTGCTTTAGGGCTTTTGATTGGACTACTTCAGGGAAGCAGGACTCAGTTTGATTCCCTGCTCTCTTGATGAGTCTGATATAAATGGACTCACACAGACAGAAACAGGGAAAAAGGGAGCTGGCATATTTTTGATTCTGCAATGTGAGAGAGAAGATTGCTTAAGCACGAAGTCTCCAAGAGGCTGGGCCCATGGAGCAGTTCAAGAGGAGACAAGCCCACTATATGCTTGATAGCTTACAGCTGAACTTTAGTAAGAGAGTGTAACATCTGAGATTGACAAAAGAGGCCAGGAAAGAGAGAAGCTCTATGCCAGTTTGCAGCTGAAATTGGGAAGAAAGCAGAGCAGCTGAGCCTGAGAGAGAAGCCGGGAAGGGAAGGCAGAGACCAGGCAGAGATTGCTCACCATCTTGCTTCAACATGTGGCAACTAACTTGGGTGAGAAAGTATCTGTTATGGTGCCTTGAGTGAGTTGGACTTTTCACGGGCTTGGAACTGTAAGCTTTCACTCCAAATAAATCCCTGTTATAAAAGCCAACAGATTTCTGGTACTTTGCATCAGCACCCCTTTGGCAAAGTAAAACAATGTCAGTGGAAGAGATCATACAACCTGAAAAAGAAACACTTTACAAGCCTCAATTTATTTTGATTTTTAAAGAAAAAGACTCTGTTAGTAGGCAGATCTAAGGATGTCAGTGTTTGTGCAGGACAGAAATGTGCTTTACAACATTGTTGCTTGAATCAGTTCCCAATGCAATCCACAAACAGCTATCTGCCAATTATTATTTCAAGGAGAAATAAATACTACACTGAGATTAGTGAAGAAATCATCTTTGCTTATCTTTGAAGGGCATTTCAGTATCTTCCATTCTTCTTTTCACAAATTCTTGCTAATCTTCACCTATCTCCTTACCCATCTAGTCATTATTGCCTGTTGCAGGGACCTGGCTGTCATAAACACAGACCTGCTGTTAATTGCTAAAATGCACTTTTGGTTTATGAGAGGTAATTGAGAAATGGATTCTTTACTCAAAAATAATTAAATGTTGACTTTATAGTTAGATAATTTCATATAAATTGCAAGTCAGAATATATATATATATATATATTTTAAAGCTGGAAACTGTTCAGAAATCAAAACCATGATGTTTATATTGCTGTATAATACAGTTTTATTTTCATCTAATTTTACATTTGTCTTGTCATTATGTATGATTCTTGTACATTATTATTTACAGAGATTAACCCAACAGCCCCTGTAGAAAAGCCTTATTTTACACATCAACCCGGAGACACCCATCAAAATGTGGTTGTTACCGAAGCAGGTAATTAATTCATGTGTCTTAACCTCTCTATCAAGAGTAGAAGCTGTTCTTTGAAATTCTGTTTCATGTTGACCCTGGTTGAACTTTTGATGCTGCTTGGGGATCTGGTGCACTAAATCTTGGAAAGATGATGTTATTTTTTGTCTAATCCTTTGCTTTATGGAACTAGGTTGAAGCAAATGATCCTAAGTTAGTTTTTGAATTGAGAAAACTATTTTTTTTCTTCAGATGTTCACCTCAAATGGGTGTATCTGGTATTAAACTAAGTTATTCACATTAAAGTCTAGATTCACAAGGAATTTCCCAGCATCATATAGTCAATTTGATGCAAATTTGCACATTCAGTTGGTATGATGGTACATATAGTGACTAGTTGGAGTTGAAGAGGTAAAATATAAAACCCTGCTTTTTAGCCCTGGCAGATTTCAGGTTACCAAAGTGACATTCCTGAACAGCAGGCTGGGAAGAGATGCATACAATGTGCTCAGACCAGTAAGAGCTGCTCCAGCACCTCACTGCCTACAAAGGAAGTAACATACACCCCCCAATGCAAATTGTAAGCTAGTTAGAAATGACACTCAGTATCAGTTATGGGCTCTTCTTATATGGTCCTGGTCCAACTGAACAGAAATATTTATCTTAATTGCTTTTTGAAGTTGAAACAAAGACCCAAACTTTCAAAATCTGCCTATAGGTGATCTAAAATCTATGAAAGAGTAGGAAATACTTAATCTTTTCCTTTACTATTATAAGAAACTATAATGGGATTTTGAAAGGAAAACTAAATATTTCCTAATCCTTAAAACACTTGAAGTCACCTGTTGGACTCAAAAGCGTTGGTGGTAACAAGACAAATTATCTTCAAAATACCTCTTTAGTGGATCTCAGTCAATCTGTCTTCTTCCATTAACAAAGGAAGTGATATTTAGTTAAATGAATAGTTTGGTCTTTAGCTGGTACACTTGGATCAGAGTTATCTACATTAATATGATGATAACATTCAATTTCCTAGTTTAATGCATGGTTCTTCAATCTACTTTTCTTTTATGGATGATATATTAAACCTTAATGCTTTTCAATTTTTCAAGTGCCTGATTGTAAAATAAAACTAATTAAAGATTTCAGTAAATAATTATATTAGGAATATTTTTCCTTCTTATGACATTGAAAAAACTGTTTAATGAAATCATTTTAAGCTGTATGAGACTTCAGTGTGATAGTTATCCTCTATTTTTCTAAGGATTCCTAACATTATCAAGTGTGATAGAAGAGTATTAAAAAGTTATTCATTTCAGAGCTTAATTTAGATAAAATCCTGTGCCTCTGGAGTCTTCTGTCTCTGAGTTATGACTGTATCATCAGTTAATATTGTGTATTTTGGCTTAATCTCAGCGACTCTTCTATGTCATCATAACACTGAGTTTATTGGCTAGGATAATTATTTATCCAATAAATCAACAGTTATTTTAATACTTATTATTATGATTTAATGAACGGTGCTTTCTTTCTGTAAGCAATGATTGGGAAGCATTAATGAGTTGAGATAGATAAGATTATTAACAAATTATGAAAACTAGCTCATAACTGAATTGCAGATTTACTCATTTGCTTTGGAAATACAGACCTTGAATTTGAGAGTGGCAATGGTAAATATGTTCATTGATTAAATTATTCAATATTTGGGGAAGAAATTTATTTGGAATCTATTTATTGATAATAATTCTATTTTACTTTAAATTTTCAGAAACATTTTATGCAACTTTGCTGATAGAACCCTGCCTCATTTCGTTGTACACTAAGACTGTTTTACTTTTGTAGGCATAATTCCAAATCTAATTTATGTTGTTATACCAACGATACCACTGCTCTTATTGATACTGGTTGCTTTCGGAACCTGCTGTTTCCAGATGGTGCATAAAAGGTAAAAAATTCATTTATGTAGAGACAGCTTGAAAAATTTTAAATACATTTTTCAGACTCATTTAAAATCATTAATATAAAATAAATTGTATTTCTAATCTGCCTTAATTAAAACTTTTATTTCCTAATCTGCAAGCACAAATCCAGCAGATGCAATCTAATAATGATATCCCTTAATTTTAAGAATCATGCATTATCTCACGTAATCCTCACAAGCCACACAAAGTAGATATTCTTATTCTTCTTTTTCTCTTTTTCAGTTGAGAAGATGATGGCTTATATGTGTTAAACTATTTGCCTTGTGTCCCATAACTAGTGTATGTGGTGGATCTGAAATTTGAATGCTTGTAAGCTTTTAACATATGCTACTATATTATACTGTCTTTTGTTTATAAGTATAAGCATTAATGCTAAACCTTTCAATGTTGACATCAAAATGTCTAGAAGACTTGATTTTTGTAGATGCACTTTGTAGAATCTTTTCAAAATCTCAAGACTTAAACTTTGTTTTATTTCAAAAGGATTTTTTTTCAGTATAGGAAGCAAAGTATGTGCTAAAAATAGGTCACTTTTCAACAGGCCTCCTGAAATAAAATGATATATTTTAACACCATGATTTCTTAGGAATATTCTGACTTTCATAGCTGCTTATCCATTTCCTTGATTTAGAAAGGTGAAATTTTCCTTGAATGTCAATTAAATTAAAAAGTTAATATATAGATATAAATATGCATCAAAGAAAAAAGTGTTGGATTTAATTCAGAACATTTTTTTCTAGAATATGCTAAACATCTTTGTCAGCATGTTATGAATAAGAATGGATCAAGAGAATACCTCCATCTGGGAAGGACTTAGGAGTGAAGTCATTTTTCTCTTTTCACTTTACTTCATCTTCTTCTTTTCCTCAAAGAAACCCTAAAGAACACACTAAGTAACAGGAGCCCCCAGGAAAAAAAATAGATGTAAACTTTTAATGGTCCATGTAATTTTAAAAAGATCCAACCTTAATTTACTAAATTTGTTAGACGTGTAATTAAAACATTTCGAATGATGGTAAATAAAGCCTGTCAAATTAATAATCAACCTTGTGGTCCCTTGGCTTTCCAATATATAATGCAAACATAGTTGATATTTGTTTTTAAAATTGTACAGAATGAAAGATAATAGTAAAAATCTAGTTTCTTGCTTTAGTTCCTAAGATTATAGAAGGAAGGATAATTACTCAATCTGAATAGCAGTGCAGTAGAGGAAAAATCTGATATAAATCCTCCCTTTCCCTCACCAGAGAGTTAAGGAAGAACTGTAAATAACAAATCAGTGAAAAACATTGGAAAAATATAATTTAGACATTTTCATTTCCAAAGCAAAATTACTAACATGCAAAGTATCTGAGGGTTTTTATAAAGTTTGTTTCCTTCCAAATAGTGTACTATTGTGGAGATTTCATTCATTTAAAGATCTTCCACAGTTTTACAACTTGATATTACACACTTATTTAAAATTCTCAGAGGGAAAAATTAAACCAGTGCACCTCCAGATGCCGGAATTAGCTGTAGTACTTAATTCATTCGTTCTTAGATCCTCCCCTTTTCCTTTCTTCCAGGAGAGCAAGGAGAAACTTCATCAAAGACTCAACTCCATTATCATCTGAGTGCCTTGCAGAAAGTTTAAATTCCAATCTGGTACACATGATGGTTTCTATCATTCCATGTCATGTTCAAAATAGTAACTCTTGCTTCCTTAACTGGTGTTAATTCTTAAGTGAAATACTAATTCTACACAAAAGCCACATTAATAACTTAACCATTTTTAAAATTTTGCGTTTTTCATAAATTTTGCTTGATTTATTTCCCATTCATGTTGGATGACTTCACAGACTAAAGATGTGTTGATCCTACTTATTTGGATGCAAATCACTATAACAAACAATTTGGACATAATATTTTTATTGGTAGCAGGTTCAGAGCTAAAGATTTTAATATTATTAATGATTTAAATAATATAAAATAATACTCAGACAAGTGTAGGAATAATTCCCTTACTTTTTTTGAAGGGATTCTGCAATGACTGTTAAACATGAAAGGATGGCATAAGTCAGGCTGTGGGGAATAAGGAAGATGCTGGGAATGGGAATAAACTAGTCAGGGAGAGGGATAGGCAGTGGTTTGTGATTGAAGTGAGGGATTGTCCTCGGGAAACTAGACCAAAAGGAATCTAGTAGTCTAGTAGGGGATGACTTGTGTAAACATCTCTGTAGAAACCTGAGAAGTTGTCATTTTAATGGAAACACAGAAGACAGCACAGTCCTAGGCACAGACTGGAAGTATGGGCCAGAATTTCAAATCTGGCAGGAGTGAAGCTTTATTTCAGACCTAGAGGAACTTATAAGTATAAATGCCTGAATCTTTTATTGAACTACACTGGCTTCAGAGATTGGTGTGAAATTAGGCTCTCAGGGATCAAGTGACTTAACTGGGACAGGAAAAGTGATAGAGGGAAGGGAATAAGTAGATTCTTACACTTAATGCAATAGCGCTGTTTTGATTCAGCATACGTTAGTGGCAGAATACTCAAAAAGTGTGATTTAAAAAATCATTCATCAATAAAAGTGGAGCTTTATTAGTGATTAAAATGAAAATGTTTGGTATTAGATCAGAACACAAGTTTTTCTTGTGTCTGAACTCTAAACTATGGAGGATCAAACAGAGAAAGATATATATTTTTTGTTTGTTTTTTCATCAGGTCATAAGAATTGTTTATCATCTTCATATACCAGAATAATGTAGAATTTTTTGTAGGAATGAAAAAGAAAATATGCTGGTGAGAGAAGACCTTTTTATAAATAAGAGTCTGAGATATCTCCATTTGGACCAAGACTTGCCTAGTTTTATAAGAAGTCTCATATACTGAATTTACTTCTTATGTTTTTCAGTAAAGGAAGAACAAAAACTAGCCCTAACCAGTCCACACTGTGGATTTCAAAGAGCACCAGAAAGGAAAGTGGCATGGAAGTATAATAATTCTTTGACTTGGCTCCAGAGAAGAAAATAGCTTTATAATTCTGGATCTGTAAAAGGAATGACATCAGAACATTAGCTTGGAATGGCTTAAAATCTCAATGGATCTGCAAGATGAACTGTAAGCTCCCCCTTCAGGCAAATATTAAAATACTTTTTATATGTTTATTATTTCATTTACAAAATATGCTGTGCTAATAAAGGACCAAGACATGCTTATTTTGCTAAAGGATGCACCCAAACTTCGAGTAAATGGATTGGACCATGCAGATAAAATTGCTATCAACACATCAGAAGTATGTGTGTTGGAAGCAATTATTTTTATTTCTTTCACCTTTCATAAATTGTAATCTAGTTAATGTAATGTAAATTGTATTGAAATTTACAGTGTGCAAAATATTTTACCTTTGCATAAGTGTTTGATAAAAATGGATTGTTCTAATATTTATTTTTATGGTGTTTTATTTTTCAATACATCCTGTTTTGATTAAACAAATTTATCACTGTTATCAAATGAATTCACACATAGACAAATATACTACCATAGAAGAAAGTTTCTTTTCTAGAAATGGTTCATCTTCTTTCAGTTTCTTTGCTTTTGGTCTGGCAATGTTTAGGAAATCTCTTTAGAAATAAGAAACTATTTCATTAACTGTGGTAAAACTCTCATCAAATATTTTACTTAGAGGCAAGAATTGTCTGATTTCAATTGTGCAAGACATGTGCCTTATAATTATTTTTAATTTAAAATTTAGCAGGTTTTGTAATAAAGTAACTTTATTAATAGCTGTTTAAACAACAATACACTCATTTAGAACAAAAGAAGTGGCATACACAATTTAAAACAAATGTCTTCACATGCAGTCTACATAACCACATGCAGATCTCTGAAGGTACCAGAATTGATGTGGTCCTTTCATTGCCCAAAAACAAAGATGGTTGTTTGGGCTCCAGGATAGCTACAGAGTTTGCCTGAAGTTTTCCCTTGGTGTGTATAGCCTCTCTTCGTCTAGAGTTGGGACAAGGTGAGTGATTACCGCCAGTGTTGGCACAGCAAACTGAAATTTCAGCAAGGAAAGGACCTTTGAATTCATGTGAAAATGGGTTGGAGGTCATTAGTGATCCATGTTAGTTGATGAGGGTTTGACTGGGAGAGGAAATGAGGCTCCTCTCTGTTTTATCATCTCTTAGTTTCTTCAATGTTTGTGGCTCCTTCTTTTCAAGAGAAAGTTGTAACTATCTGGTCTTCAAATATCCCTATGCTCCTTTTAGCCAAATAAAGAGTTCTTGTTTCTGAAGAATGATCATTGGTGGTGTCTAAATCTCTTATCTGAACAGAATACTAATGTATTTGCATTAATAAATGAAGATGAAAACCAATGACTGTTTAAGTCTGCTAAGAATGGAAGTTGAGCTTCTAGAACATTTTAAACCTGATCTTTACCCTGTCAATACTTTTCAGATAGATAATAAAATGCTTTCATTAACCCAATTCATAACTAGAATTGATTTGTATAGCTAAGACACTAAATAGAAGTTAGTGAGCACTGATCCTTTCTCAGCTGCTTAGAGACTATGGGCAGCTGCATTGTAAGCTTAGATCTGCCCTCATTTAGCACTCCTCCTTCTTTTCTTGGTTACTCATCCTTCTGGGCAGATGACCCCAGCTGCTGGGCTCTACCTCTTCCCCCCAAGCTAGCACTGTGTATTTCTTCCTTTAGTTAGGACTTGATGGAAAGAAGATTAAGCTTTCTCCTTTTTGCATGCCACCCAGAACTATAACAGCTGCAAGCCAAACACAACAAAGCAATGGGGAAGAGCTTTGGTTTTGCCTTTTATCTTTATCTAGGCCTGGATAACTCTTCTGATATCAAATGCTAAACCCATAAATGACCAGTGGTGGGATAATGAACCTCCCTCTTATAGAAGGTGGTGATAAAGCCGTCCAAAAGTTTATTTTTTTCAAGTTTAGCTGAAAAGAAGATAAAAAAAGAAAAAAAAGTTTAGCTGACCTTTGAAAATATGATTTACCTTTTGTGAGTGTTTGTAATTTGGGAACATAATTTAATAGGCATTTTTTTGGAATGCAAGTGAAATGTGGAACACTCCTTAGAAAGCAAAAACAATGAACCTTACTCCTTCTACTCCATCTGTCCTAACCCTTAAGATCAGCTCATTGGAAATGCCTTTAAAAGAAGAGTGTGTACAGGTATTCCCAATTTCTGCCCTAATAATTTCCATAATTATTTACCTGGAACTTGTGGTCCTAAATCATTTGGCCGGACCTTCCTTATGAGGCATTTCCCCCTTTCTCTGACCACTTCTCAGTGAGTGTATTTTGGAGTGACAAGGCATGATTCTCTACTGTCCCCTCTCCCTGAACCTTCAGAATCAATCACTCCCGCCTGCACAGTGGTCTCCGGTATACTCTTCAATCCATCTATAATAGCCATTCCTTCCAGTTGCAGCTCAAGTCTCATTTCTTCAATTATGTTGGCCCATATGACACATGGAAGAGTGTAAGTATGTTTTTTATTATTAATTTTGTATGAATTTTGTTTCCCCAAATAAATGGACAGATTCTGTGTGATAGGCTAAATTGTGGTTTACACTTACACTGGAAATGATCCAAGAGAAAAGCAGTAAGACAAATTCATTTATTACACATTTTTGGCCCTCCAGTAGGGAATTCATCTGTGCTTAAATAACTTTTGCACACATTAGAAATGTCCACTGTAACAAACAAAAATCAATAGAAATATTTGAATAGTTGCATTTCTTTGATATGTTTGATTTTGGGGGGACTACTTAAAAAGTGTTAGTTGGAAATACATAGTTTACATTATCCAGATAACAAAATGATTTCAATTTTTACAGACAATTTTGTAGATTTTTTTTAAAAATGAAATTCAATTTCCATGATTCTTAGAGTAGAATGGGGAAAATTCCCCAAGCTTTAATATCTGGTTTTGGAAACACTCTAACGTAGAAAACTTTGTATCCATTCTGTGAACCTTGGGACCCGGACATACACCCCTGGGCGATTAGGCCTTCCACACTGGTATCCGAATGACGTTACACCAGCCAGGAACCACCTGTTGTTTTCTTGGCACGCTAGTGGTCCTCCTGAATCTCCCTAAAGCATGAATTGGAAAAGAAAATTGTAGATGTGTGGTTAACCGATACAAATACATAAAACTGTTTTTAGCAAATCAATTCATAAATAAAGATTCAAAAATAGGATTTAATTTCCAGTCATCTGTTTATATTCTCAGCATTACTCTAGGTCAAGAATGAGAAAGCTTTGCTCCTCAGTTAGGAGACACAGAACTATGACAACTAAAACATAATTTATATGCAATTTTTAATTCTCGAAAGCTCCACTATTAAAACCTCCCAACCAAAATATATATTAAAAGCTGGTCATTTTATCAAAAGGCATATACTATAAGTAGTAGAAGGGCTTTGTAGAAAAGAAAAAAATATTCCAAATTATGCTTTTTAGGAAAATAAAAAAAACATACATAATGTTGATTTTAGTTCTCTGGGGTAGCATTCACTTTTAGGCATTAGACAAACACAACTCGATTTGACAAAACTTAACATTTCAACTGAAATAAGCAAGCCTATGAGGTAGTTTCTAGTGGTAGGAACGTGTGTGTTTATCTGAGACGTCAGTTGATGAAAAAATGGTTTTGATTTTGGTAAATATTCATTACAGCAGATACTGGTAGAGTTAAAACCATAGAATTTTTCTGCACATGATTCCTTTATAATGCAAGTACACATAATGCAAACATAAAGAATCGTTATTTAATGACAGAAAATTTACAAGTATTTTCCCATATTAACTCTGCACAAATTTAATCTTCTTCTTCTTATATATTCATGAGGAATTTAAAGCCTTCTATACTTTGTTTAAATTAACCAGTACATTAGAATATTTCAACCCAAGCTCCATGCTTGAAAACATACTTGAAGATTTTTTGCCTGATTCATTATTTTGGAGCACTATAAAATAATCCATAAAAGCACTTCTCTTTGTTGAGTACAAAGGAGCATAAATATCATGGACAACCACTACTTCTATTTGAAATGAAATGAATGTGTTCAAGCTTTTTGAAGGCAGGGGCTGAGATTTTTATTTCTGCATCCTAAACCTTTGCCCATTATAAAGGTTCAGAAATATTTATGGAATAGCATCAATCCAAGCAGGCTCAGAGTTATATGGGATTTAGAAATTCCTAAAAATAACCTTCAACTGGATATTGTTAGGAGGAGTAATTTGATTTTCTTCATAATTTCTAAACTAATTTAATTTTTCTATGCACAATATAATGGACATGTTTCCATGAATGAGGTTTTTTAACTTACCCAGCACACACTGGGTCAACTGCAGTTACTTGGACCCTGCAGGAGGCTTGTTGCCTCACTGCTAGCTGGTCTGGCTGGCTGGGAGGCCCAGATTCGGTTTCATCACTTCCCATCGTCAAACAACACCATCTCTAATATGTTATGTACCTTCTTCTTCTCTCAATTTTCTCATTTGTTCCATCTCCCACTATTTCAGAGATTTGTAACTACTTAAAAAATACAAATGAATGCCTAGAGTATAAATTATTAACCTTAAATTTATATTTCCACTTGTATGCTATATTCATAAATAGAAATAAAGTTACTTCCTTCTTTAACCTAAGTAGCTGAGTGTAAGGTTGATGGCCATTCTTGTTTAGAACGGTGGCGCTTCAGCATCACCCCGAGCATGTGCTAAAGCACACAATGTGCCCCGTCTCCAGAGTTTCAGCTTCCCTAGTGATGCTGATCTGCTTGATGGAGGCCGTGTTCTGAGAACCCCGGGAACATGGTAGGGCTCGAAGCTATTAGCGGGATGGGTTTGCACTCCATGTCATTCACTCAGCTATAGAGAAGACATCCTATAGTCACTGGAGCTGCTTTCTAATCAAGACAACTGCCTCACAAACTCACGCCTTTGTAAGCCAAAAGATATTCAAGAAAATGTGAATGATTAATAAGGCACAGTCTTTGCCACTCTAAGGGAAAAATAACGCTTCAAAGGACATGGTCAAGTGACGGATCAATAATAACAGGTTCATGATTTTGAAAAATGCATTCTTTTTTTTTATTTATTTATTATATACCCCCCCCCTTTCCGCTTGTTCTTGCTGTGTTCATCTTTGTGTTCTTCTGTGTCTGCTCGTCTCCCCCCACTGTGGGGGCCCGCCGAGTCAGTTCACCGTGCGGCGGCCTGCCTGTTCGCAGCGGCTTTGCCCTGCCCGTGGCGGCTTTGCCTTCTCAAGGTGGTCTGCCCACTTGAGGAGGCCCCGGGAACCGAACCCGGGGCCTCCCATGTGGTAAACTGGCACCCTACCAACTGGGCTACAGCCGGCCCCAACAATGCATTCTTATTTCATCAAACTTATATAGCAGTATTAAAGTTGAAGAAAGAAAGCCATGTGACCACATAGCCTGTTGATTGTTCAATCATGACAAAATTATATTACACAAGGTATTGCCTTGTGTGGGAACATTCTTACTTACTAATAAATAACATACTTAGACTTTGTAGAAATTAAAGCCAGATATACAATTTCAGAGACCTGGCATGAGTCATTGGCTTAATGTAACCCTAACTTCAATAGCATCAGCAGTTATATTTTTTGCCTAGTGCATGAGGTATCTGCCACACAATTCCCATTATCTGTAATTGAAGTTGTACAACTGATTTCCCTCCTGCGCAATAAATTTATAAATCTTTCTCTAAGTGCCAATATATCTTACCTTTACCATGCTTTTCATTTTAAAAGGGAAGTATAAGGTCCAGAGATAAATTTTAAGCAGGAAGAAATCTATCTGATTTGTCTTGAATTTGCAAGTGTTCATCAAAGCAGAATAAATGTAAAACTAAGCTGAAAGTTTAAAACAACATAAGGCATTGACTTTAACTAGAGGGTACATGTACATATTTGTTTGCATAACCATCTGCTAAAAAGTCTTGTGTCAAGTCAAATTATTGTGACATATATATGTTAATATATGTAACAAAATGAAAATATTTTCTCATGGTAGAAACCACTACTTTCACATTTGTAAGTTATTAATTTTTTCAGTAATATTTTCAAGTTTAACCTAATCTAGTAGACATCAATTCATTCATCTTTTATTAATTTTCAAATTTATAAAATATGCCAGAGAATGTATTTACTGTGTCTTGTTATAAAAAGTATTAATAATTTTGATCAATTGCACTGGGCCAGGTGGTATACTTAGTTCATTATACGTATTACTTCATAAAAAACTCCCAAAAAGTAATTTGTGCTTTAAAGTACTCTGTTGACATGAAAGTCAATTGAAAGGGAGCTAGAGAATAATATGAAATGTATAACATAGTGATTTCAGTAGTGGATGAAGATTGCGATTAATTGTATAAATATAAGAATGTTGGTTTACAAAGTGTTAAGAATATGGTTAATATATGGGAAAATTACCAAAAAAAGGTAACTTATGGATTCTAGTTAACAGTAACATTGTAATATTTTTGCAGCAATGGCAAAGAAGATATATCAATTCTAGGGACAACAATAGTATAAGGGGAATTTTTCCTTTTGGAATAATGAAAACTTTCTAAAATTAACTGAGATGATGTCAGCACAACTCTGTCTGGTTATTATTTCGGGTCACTGGATGCCTGTACAATACCCTAAACTAGCGGTGAAAATTAGAGATCTAGAGACAAAATTTGCCTAGAGATCTGTTTTGTTGTTGTCTGTTTGTTTTCAGTTTACATAGGGCCTAAAAGAATATAAAAATAAATACTTTTAGCTAAGGCAAGCAGAGCCCAGGTTAACTCCAGGTATATAACTCTCTATTTTACCTGGTGGCCTCACACATTCACATTTTATGCCTAGTCCTTAAGGACATCAGAATTGTAACCCTTGTTCTTGTTTTTTTTCCCTTTAAATATTTTATTTTGAAATAATTTCAAAGTTACAAGATATTTCAAATAATTTCAAAGTTACAAAATATTTCCAAAAATAATACAAATTCCATACAGAGAACTCCAAAATAAACCCTCAACATACCCAGATCCTCCAAATTTAATATTTTGCCATATTTGCCACATCATTCTATATGATCTATCTATCTATCTATCTATCTATCTATCTATCTATCTATCTATCTATCTATCTACCTACCTACCTATCTATCATCTGTCTATCCATCTCTTTCTCTGTCTCTCTCTATTTATGTATTTATTTTCTGAACATTTGAGATCAGGTTACACTTCCATGTATATTCCCTAAGAACAAGGACATTTACTCACCTATATAAAAAACTTAAGTGCAATAACCAAGTTCAAGAATTTTATCATTGACAAAAAGCTTACAGTCTATATTTCACATTTTTTCATATGTCCCTATAATGTCCTTTTGAACGTTTTCTCCTACATTTTTAGATCCTGTCCAGAATCATGTATTGCATTAAATTGTCATCTCTTTAGTTGCTCTTTTATTTTAAATGGTTAAATACTAGTTTTTGTTGTTCCTTTTCTGATTCTGAGATCCACACTAAGGCGGACTATGTAAATAGGCTGCAAATAAAAGCAAGAAGTCACAGTTGTCAAATATTGTGCGCATGTGTGTGTAAAATTCGAAGTGAAGTTCACGGGAACTTGATGATTTCTTTACTTTAGAATCATTGTTAACCAATGAAATCATTATACAGCAACACTTTCTGGAAATGTGGCGTGAGCAATTTTACATATTTACCTGACAAGAATCTATTCCTCCTTCTTCATAGCCTGCACATATCATATTATCTGTAATATTATACTCTGGCATCTGTTGTTGGCATTTCTCATTTGATAGAAGAGGAACATCAGCTTCTTGCAATATTGTTGCAGTAGGACCTGTTCAAAATGGATAATGCAGACAACTAGTCAGAAATGATCAACATGTATATTGAATGAGCCACCATCCGTCTTATTTATTCTAACATTTCATTCTCATTATGGAGCACTGTGAGTATATATAAAAGAACTAAATGCTAAACCTTGTACTTTAAAGTACATAATAAAGCCCATCTGTGAATTTTGCCAAATGGATAACAGGAGAGCACTTCTTTCTTCCCTAAGGGCTAGCAGGAATGGTGGATTGGACTAGACAGTCTCTAGGCATTTTCAGTAATTTTAAACAGTTACAGTATTGCTTGTGGAAAAAAGCCCACCAGCACAAAGAGTCTCATTCATGGAAATTAGCAATGGCTCAGAAATCCAGAAGTGCTTTTCATTTGGCACCTGAGGAGGTGCTCCTGTATAACGGCATTCAACTTCTTTGTGGTGCTATTTGAGCGAGCAGGTGCACATTGAGCAGAAGACAAAGCTCAGATGAACTGTGCCCTGGTCTAAGGGCAATCAGCTTGTCATGCACATCTGCAGGCAAAGAGAAAGGAGGCATTTTTGTAGCAGGAGTATACCTCTAAGCTTTTTATAAAATGTCTCATCCACTGGAAGCATGAATCTCTGTTTTCTGAAATACTAATCTCAAGAGGGCTATGAAAGTAATCAGTGTCTAGTGTCACATAAAAGATTCATGATAAACACTTTCCGATAATTAGAACCTCTAATTGCTTCCTTAAAATGAGTAGAAGATTGAGGATAAGTTAGTCCACATAAGTGACTGTGTTGCTGCAAAAAGATATTCCATTCAAGCTAGGTTGAATCCATGTACCCAAACAAACAAACAACCAAAAAACTGAGGAAACAAATGTGTGTGTGTGTGTGTGTGTGTGTGTGATTTAGGTGAAAAGCAGTTATGTATGACCCACTGATATGTTTGCAAACATTTAAAAATTGGCTTTCCAAAAAAAATCACCTCTCCGAGATGGACAGGTTGCCAATTGGCATGGTACAATTATCCCCACTGTATCTGATTTCAAGGTACCAGCATGACACTCAGAAGGAATTGGAAGGGAAGGATATGTGCAGAAATGCCTCGTGTCAGCTTGTACTACTGTCTCCAGCAGCATACCACTGGATGACTTTAAAATTTGACAATGGACTTTAAACAAAGACAGTGAATTAGAGAGGTTGAGATGAAGGAGCAGAGTTGGCATCTCACTGCTCTCCATCCTATGAAGCTCACAGATGGACTGTTGGGCTTTAGTTTTATAATAGAAATAAGTCACCTTTGCTGCTTATTGGTCAATAAAACATTTGGCTGGGGAGATAATGAAACTTTGGTAAAAGAAAGTTTGAGCAGTAGCCTTATATTAAATATTTAATTCTCAACATGAATTGCCATGAAAATAATTGAGAAGACACACACACACACACACACATACAGAAACAAACATAAACACTTTCAGTAGAGTTATTTTAAGTTTACTGATTGCCTTAATCTAACCAACTAATAGCATCTCCTCTCTCCCTAGACAAAATGTGTCCATGGTTTTCTTAGGAAATTAATTAGGGTAACATAGTAAAAAAGAGGGGAACCTGAGATTTTATGAAATTAAGTAGATGGAAATCATAAGGCAATGTTCCTAAAATTCATTAAAATATCCATGCTTCATGAAGTATAAATATGACCTGGCCATTTATTTCTAAATGTAATGTGAGCCAAAATTACTCAGTTCTAAAAAAATACACATTTTCTATGGAATAAAGAGTCTTACATTTTTGTAAGTAACCAATTTGTTTTTGAAGAGTCTCCATTGTGGTCATAAAATGTATTACAGCTTGAAGTCTGGTACAGAAAATATCTCTCTGAGTCATTTTTCTCTTTAAATTTCAAATGTAATAAAACATGACATACTTCAAATGAAGGAAATAAAAGAATATACAGCCTTTGACTTTAATATACTTTACAAACAACAGACAAGATTCATTTTCATCAGAATAATGTAATTGCAGTGGAGAACCTCTGCCACAATCATCAGAAAAGCATTTGATTAAAACTTTACCCTTTCTCTTATAACAAATAAATATATTTTGGTCGTGAAGACTTTGCTTCTGAGACCTGCACCTCTCCAAAGGGTTTTGTACATTTTCATCTTAAATAAAACTAGGATTTTTAAAAACTATGTCTATGATTCACTGAAACTACAGAGACCAGATCCTCCTATTGCTCTATAGTATCTTTCTTTTTTTGTTTAACTATTAATGAGTGGCTAAAATGCTGTTTCAGATGGAGTAACTCCTACTAGGAATTCCTTAGCCAATGAGCCTTGCAAATACATTTACAGTGTAAGAAGGACTAGAATGTTTTTTTAAAAAATTCATGTTTGGTTATTTTTAACATGTATCTTTTCTATGTTCAGAAACCATCATATTGATTAATGCTACTGAGTCAATTATATATTACTTTATAGTCCTAAATATAAGATTTATGCCATATCAGATTCTTCTCATCAGTAGGCAGAACCGTAGCATGTTGAAGCTAGAAGGAATTCTCCTCTCATTTTAGGGAATGGGAATGTGAGGCCTTGCCTTACCAATAAAGAATTTTAATGCTTTTGGAAATGTAACAGGTAGTAATTTGGCTTTTCATGAGATTTTATCCATGTTGATTTACAAATATAATTTTTTTGCAAATGTATTTTAGTTTTATAATATACTCTATAAAATGTGGAAAAATTGACAAAGTATAAAAGTAAAAAATATGCAATTCACATCAACAACAGGTAAATACATTAAGTATATTGGTGCTTTGAAAAGTTATTACAAAAGTCACTACAGTATAAAAGATGCAATAACTGATGAAAGTATTTAGAGGATCATGCAATAGCATACTTTTACTTTGTGTGTGTGTGTCTGATAATTTACCTTGATAGACAATCCTTCCCCAGCCAGCAATAGAACAAGTCCTTCCTGGAGAGAAAACTTGATTTTTTTCTGGTAAACAAATAGGTTGTATATAATCTGA